>QFDD01000318.1:0-53782 GCA_006871305.1 Vachellia collinsii | reverse complement strand
TTCAAGATTATAATTCAAAGTGACAGTGGCATATATGTTCTATATATATTAAGGGGGACCAACTTTAACTTCGTTTTATACCATTTTGACTTTTCTCCCAAAATGGCAACTTGTTATTTGTTTTTTAGTGGGTGTGGGCCATTGATCTTAACCTTTTAAGTTTGAATAGCCTCACGCCAATTATTTTAGATCTATAGACGTAACATATAATCTAAATTATATTAGACTTTCTTTATCTATTAATGAGGATATAGTTGCCCATAATCCAGGCATTTATTTATATTTAGGGCCTCTTTGTTGAAACTTTTTCATTCTTAGAATCAATAATTTTTCGAGAAAGAAAATTCACTTTTATGAAATTGTACCTAATCCGAAAATATACTTTAGATTAGAACATATATAAAAAAATTTCAATATAATTTAGAGCTAACCTCTAGAATTTCATGTAATTTCAACACATTTTTTTTTAAGTTCTATACACTCTTTAATATATTTATGCATATTTGGAATACCATAAAATAGGAAAATGTGCATTTAATTTTTGGTTGCATATCATTGCTCAATTGCACATATTTGAATTACAGTCTGGGTTAGTTTCTTATGCTTTCAGTGTACCACTTTGTTAGAATATTTTGACACAGATCAAGTGCTTACAAGCACTTGACAAGCTTTTGAAGACGTGAGTGATGAGAGGATCATAGGAGAACATATGACACATCCATCAAATTGGGCCGAGTAGTAGAGCATAGGCCCTAGAATGATGGCTATTGGGCCGCGATCGTTTGAAATTAGAAACAACTTTGGTCACTGTCACAATTGGCTTAAAACCAAAAAATGTACATTGTCTTTAAAATAATGTTATTATTTTCGCCCCTTTTCTTTTTTTAAAAAAATTAAAAAATCAAAAGAAACAAATCAGTTAAAAAAACATTACGGGTTTCTCTAGCTATGAAAAGAAAAAAAAAAAGCTTGAAAAAATTCATGGTAATTTATTCCAAAGAAAATTTTGCCAATTAATGATGAGTGGTAAAAAGGGGTTGTAGACTCATAAAGAGCTTTAAAAGTTTGAGAAAATTTATTGTCATATATCTAAAAAGGGTTCAATTTAATGAATTTTAACAACTACAAGATGTAATGTGAACATGAATGCAAAGACTTTTTTATTCATAATTAAATTAATATCATGTCTAGATGAATTATCAATAAAGAATTGTAATGCTCATGAGATTGAAAATTGATTAGAGAACCAAACCAACAAGAATTGAGTGTTCATCTCTTGATGACACAACCTCATGCTCACAACCGAGATTTACCATTTCCATGACCTACTACTTTTCTATAAAATATTTGTTCATAAGAGAGAGAGAGAGAGAGAGAGAGAGAGAGAGAGTGTGTGTGTGTGTGTGTGTGTGTAAAGATGCATAAGCTGATTAATGCCTGTGGCAATTTGCATGAAATTATTTGCACTTTATTTATGCCTCTATAGTTTGAGGCGTACTTGCACCTATATGGTTAGAGACTTAGCATAACATTGTTACTAAACCATGGAGGTTACATACGGTCATGGTCATTCAATCCATACAATAGCAAACCACATATAGAATATGTTATCTCACTAAAGGCCTAGTAGGCTAGTGTTATGAAATCTCTCAAGTGGAAGGTCACATGTTCTATTCCATCAGTAACCTCAGACTGTAAAATCCTACCCCATTAATTAAAAAAAATCAAAAGGGACTGTGTTACATGGTGGCTCAGGTGACTTTTAATGTGGCATTCAAGCCATCAAAAGCACGCCACATCGTTCTTTTTCTGTTTTGTCCCTGCTTGACCTCTTATTTTTCAAAGTCCCTGTTTCGTGGTCACCCCCCATGCTCCTCACATGCTCTTATTTTATTTTATTTTTAGTTTTTATTCCAAGCCAATTCTCATCACTTGCCCTTTACGGCTTTACCTGATCACACATGCTATTTTCTTTCTCTTTTTCTTTTTTCCTTTTTGACCTGCCCCAACTTCTTAGCTTTTTTATAACAAAGTAATTAAAATATATGTTTGATCATTTAAGTTTACATTAAATTTCATGTTAATCCATTAAATTTAAAAAATACACTTTTAATTCTTTTATTTTAAAGTTGTTAGCTTCTTTTAATAGAATATACTTATTCAACAAATTTAAATAATAATTCTGCAATTAAATGATGATAAATTTGTTTAAATTTTAATTATTTAATATAATATTTTTTATATTTTAAAATATAATATTGTGTTGTCATCATTTAACTATAGAATCACTAACAAAATTTACTGAGTCAGCATTTTCCGTTTAATAAAACTAATGATATTAAGATGAAATGACTAAAAGTATAATTTTTAAATATAAGGGATAAAACTGAAACTTGACGTAAATTTAAAGAACCAAATGCATACTTAGACTAACAAACACCAATTGTCCTATGTATTATTAGTATTACTGTTGCCAGTATATTTAATTTGAAATTGTTGGCCATCAATTTTTATGAAAGCAAATGCAAATTGTATACAAAATTGTAAAATATACATTAATTCTCCAATATATATTATATAATTAAGTTACATATTGCATTTGTCTAATATGAACTCTTGTAAGGAAACTTCGATGAAGCTTCAGGTCAAAAACTTAGATATAGTGCCTATATATATATATGCTATTAGGAGCTTTTTAAAGTTTTAACAAAACTTATAGTCATAAAAATTGAGACAAATGCATTGTAATTCATTTAAAAGAAAATGGGGCCAATTAATAATGGGTTTTGAAAAGGGTTGTAGATTTAGAGAGAGCTTTCAAAACTTAAAAAGTTTAATGTGTTATATATATTAATGGGCCCATTTAAAAAGTTTACCATTTCCACGACCTACTAATTTTTTTGAAAACAATATATGTTCTCATAAGATCAACGTTCATAAGAAAGTGTGTGCGTTTGTGTGAATATAAAGATGTAGAAGCTAAATGCTTACGTGGCAATTGGCATGGAATGTTTTATAGGACCTAATACATCATCCTTTTCCAATTCAATTTCATACATTTGTACTCATTTCAAAACCATTGTTATTCATTTTTGGGCAAAAACTGTGCTTTCAAAACCATGGGCCCATGTTATTCACTAACAAAAAATTTCATAATTGATATTCCGAATTATTTTTACAAGTATCTCATTTAACGCAATCATATTATAGGCACTGCAGATACATCTCGTAACAAGAATTCAAACCTTAGTTTAGTATGTTGTGAGATATTAACTCTTTCCTCGAGACCTAATTCCCCTTAATAATTGATATTCCGATTAATGTGGCGAATCAAGATTTGACAGAAGTTTCCACATAAAGTTTGTGACAGTACATTGAATGAGATTGTATTCAGTAGAAGGATACATATGTTTAGCAATAAATGAGTAAATAAATAAACATTCCTCCTCTTGTGAAAAAATGCTTTGTGGCAACACTTCAACCCCATATAGTTTAATCACTTAAGTTCGTTGTCTAAAATTTGTTTTTAGGAAAATCCAAATTCTGAACATTGATTTGAAAAAAATCATAACTTATAAAAATAATTTCAATTTGGTTGCTTAAATTTCTTTGAGGGAATATAACATGCTAGACACTTAATCTGATAGAACATTCCAAAACATTACTTTAAGTCTTATTGCCTTGAAGGACTTTCTAGAACCATTTCAAAAAATTGGGAAACAAGTGGAAGCTTTGTCTACAGGTGTGATGATGAAGAAGAAGAAGGAAAAAAAGAAGGAAGAATACAGTATAACGAATAAAGTGAAGGTAGGAGAGGCAAATCTAGTGGTGTGCCACAAGCTCGGTTTTGAATGGCAAAAATTTTCTAAAGGTTAGCAGACTAGCAGAATGCAAAAAGATGTCCCTTTTACGGCAATCACTCCATGGTTCAAAGCATAACTTCTCCACAGATATAAACGTGAGAATTGTAATTTAATCAACCAAGAATTAAAATACAATATACAATAGAAATATGTGTAATAAAAAGTTACATATACCATATTCAGCCGCTGAGCAAATTTAAAAACACAACAAAGAATAAAGGATTGAATTTGTACCAAGTGCGTGCTATGGACTCTTGTTTTTTTTTTTTTTTAACAATCAAAGGGTCATTACATTCCATACGAATCAAGTTATTCAAATTCTCTAAGGGTTCAAACACTGAATGATAGCCTGATATCAAATTCAAAGCATACTTTGCTAGGTAGTTTGCTACATGGTTCATACTTCGAGGGATATTGTTCACTGTTAGAATCATATGAATAGTGATTGTGTATATATTCAGAAAATAAATCAGGGATTTATCAATATTATACTATCAATCAAGGATTAGTCAATTAATAGTATTAAATAAATATAACTACGTAGGCTTCCCACTCTTATGTATATCAACCCTCTTTGTATACATATCAATTTAAGGGGTTCAAATTATTTTCTCACCGATATTATTTTACAAATGAATTCAGATTATTTCTTTCTTCTCTCTTGTTACTTTACATTCACCTCCGCCACCCAGTGTCGAACTATCATCACTTTCACTTCTTCAAGAAGACCAGCATCCGGACGAGCACCCACACTTTCCTCATCATCATGCAAAACCCTAACCACTTCAACTGTTTCAATAATCAGTTTCCTAAAGCCCTTGTCCCAAGCCATCTTTAAACCAAGCACAAGTGCCCATAGTTCTGCAGTGAAGCTATCTCCCTCCATTATATGGTGCATGAATCCGCCAAGGAAGGCTCCACCTTTATTCCTCAACACCCCTCCGCACCCAATTCCTGCTGTCGTTGAAAAAGCCCCATTCACATTTACCTTCACCCAACCTAAGCTCGAAGTATTCGAGAGAGCTTCGTCTACATCAGAGATAGATTCATCTTCTTCAACAATATCGAACTCATCATCATTATTGCCTTCATGATCTCTTATACTGTTTCGCCATCGCTCAACATCTTCTTTACACAGCATACGCCACCCACACTACAAAAAAAAAGTGATTTTGTAGCGGTTATTTGTTGTCATTGTAGCGGTTATAAACCGCTGCAGGAGATATTGTAGCGGTTTACGAACCACTGTAAAACTCACAGTGGCAACAGGTTTAGTAGCAGTTTTCGTGAACCGATGCCCATACAAATAAAACCGCTACTACTTTTGTAACGTTTAGTAACCGCTACAAAATGAAATGGTGCAGAATTTGTAGCGGAACAAAAACCGCTACTAAAATGTAATTACAGAAAAAGAAAAAAAAATTGTAGCACTCAACAAACCGCTACTAAAATTAAAAATAGTGCAAAACATTGCAGCGGTTTTATAACCGCTACTAATTTTCTAATTTAAATTGGTATAGCCAAAATTTAAAAACCCCGCCAATATTTTGCAGCGGTCAAAAAACCGCTACAAATATAAATATATATAAATTAAAAAAACCGTTTTATTTCTCGCACTAGGTTTTTGTAGCGGTTATATAACCGCTACTAAAATAAAAATTATTTTTTAAAAAAAAATCGAATTCTGAATAATGTTTTAATTATTAAAAAAATTAACTCAATTATAGAAAGTAATTTATAATTAATTAAAATAAAGTACTAATAATTAAATAACATATAATATTTGGTGCAACGATTTAAGTACCTGAAAAGACAAAAAATAAAAGATTATTTCACCAAAATCAATATCAATAAATTAAATAAACAAATGCATAACAAAAGACAATTAACATAAAATAAATACAATAACAACACAAGGGATTAAGAACAATACCTATAACATACATTACACACCAGAAGCTTTCCAAACCACTCAAAAATAAGTCCACAGTGAGCGGGACAAAAGAAAAAGAGGGGTGGAAACGAAATGGAGGTGGAAGGGTATTTATAAGATGTCTGGTAAGAATTAGTAGCGGTTTGGGGCACGCTTTTTTGCAACGGTTTAATTTGTAGCGTTTTATGTCACTGTTTTTTGTAGCGGTTTTGAAACCGCTACTAATAAATTTTGTTGCAAAAAAAAAAAATGCTTGAAACAAATTGGATCTATATATATTACTAACCTAAATTATTTATTTGGCATCATCCGCCCTGACAAGTGGTAAATCTTCATCTCCTTCGGGGAAGAAGTTTTCAAAATCAGTAGGATGGAATGGCTCCACCTCATAGACAGTGTGCTCATCGCTATGACCCATGTCGTAAAGATCTCTAGGCTTAAGATGAACGACCATACTCCAATCTTTATACTTCTCGTCCTCCACATAATAAACCTGTTGTGCCTCGGATGCTAGAATGTACGGCTCATCGTCTGGAGAGTCACATGTGTGAATGAGTCTTGAAACATTCACAGATGTGATTCCCAACTCATCGGTAGTGAATCCACGGGAGGTTGTCGTATTTGCCCAAGAGCACTTGAATAATGTGACGGTAAAATGCCCCTGATAATTCATTTCAATTATATCAATCAATTTCCCATAGTAGGGGATGCCACCGATATGCATGTCACCGTCACTACTGCTCACATAACTTCTTGTGCCAAAAGTGCCAAAAACTCCCAAATTCTGGGTGAGAGAGCCTTGGTCGCGTGAAACTATGCAGAACTTGAACCCGTTAACGTTGTATACAGTAAACCGTTTCGCATATTGGAGGGGGCCCATTGCAAGGCATGTGAAATCAACTGGGTAGGAGTTGTCGTCATTGCATATTCGGCGTGCAAACCAACCAGGAAATTCTCTATGCACCCTTCTATCAACCTCAACGGATGTTTATGTTCGGATACGTAGTTGACGCTTGACATAACTTCGGAACTCTCTGTTATAATTAAGCATGATATAAGTGGATATATAATATGATTTTATAAAATTACAAATTAGTGTTGATTATACTCACTGAATGAAAGGATCAACTTGACTGCAGTTGATCAGGACATGTCTATGTGCTTGCAGCATCTCATTAGAAGTGAGGTTGAAGTATTGATGTCCTCCAACTGGTCTCCCAACAGGAGGGAACAAACTAGTCGATGATGACGGACCAACATCATCAGGGCAATCATAAACACGAGGACAACGGTTGAAAGATGTCTCGATGTCATCAAAGTACCGTGATCAGAAGTTGAGGACCTCATTTCCTATATAACATTTTGCTATTGAACCCTTTGGCCATGCCTTATTCCTCACATATGACTTCAACTTCCCTAAAAACCTGTAATAAGTTAATACATAGTATGAAGATTAGTAGTGACCTATCGATGTGTGAGTAAATAATGCGTGTGATACAATTTTAAGCCACATTTACCTTTCCATGGGATACATCCAATGATATTGAACTGCCCACCGAGTTTTGCCTCTTCAACAAGGTGAACGGTGAGATGGATCATGACAGTGAAAAAGGAGGGAGGGAAGATCATCTCCAAATGGCATAATGGGAGAACAATTTGCTTTTGTAGTTGATCCAACTCGTCAGGGACAAGAACCTTCGCACACAGCTTCTTGAAAAATGAACAAAGCTGCACCAACACCGTCGACACATCTAGAGGCAGTGTGTTTTTGAGTGCCAACGGTAGTAACTATTGCATAATGACGTGCGAGTCATGGCTCTTTAATCCGACTACCCTTCGAGACTGCAAATCTATGCACCATGATATGTTGCTTGAATATCCATCAGAAACCTTAATTTTCTTCAACGTCGAGAGGAATATATCCTTGTTCGGCTTCGTTAAGGTAAATTTTGCTGGTTGAAACCTGTCATTGTCGTCTGGCCAAGCATCCTGACGAATTCCCATGGACTGTAAATCTTTCCTAGCTCAGAGATGATCTTTCGACTTCCCAGATTCGTTCAGCAAAGTGAAAAGAATATTATCACACACATTCTTTTCGATGTGCATCACATCAAGACTGTGGCGTAGCATATTGAACTTCCAATAGGGTAGATTGAAAAATATACTCCTCCTGCACCATTGCTGAACTGCATCAACTTCTGAAGTGCTACGAGATCTTCTTCCTGCTCGATCTGCATCATCCTTCTTCCCAAACTCAATATGAACAACATCTAGCTGACTATGAATATCGGAACCACTTAAAACGATGGGCGGTCCTCTTCTTTCTTGTTTTCCATTGAAACGATTCTTCTGCAATCTGAACTTGTGCTTCCGATCAAGGAATCGACGATGACCCATGAAGCACCACTTCCGACTGTATGGAAGGCGCATTGACTCAGCGTCAAAGTTACACATTGGACAAGCAAGTCCGGTGTGGATGTTCCACCCATATAACGTTCCAAGGCCTGGGAAGTCACTTATCGTCCACATTAAAGCTGCACGCAAGTTGAACAGTGACTTCTCATATGCATCGTATGTCTCAATCTCATCAGCCCATAATTCGACCAACTCTTTTATCAGCGGTTGGAGGTAGACATCAATATCATTGCCCGGTGCTTTCTTTCCAGGAATGATCATAGACAAAATGAATGAGCTCTGCTTCATGCACATCCATGGAGGCAAGTTGTAAGGAAGTAACACAACAGGCCAAATATTATAACTGGTGCTAAGGTTACCGAATGGATTGAATCCATCAGTCGCAAGAGCAAGACGTATGTTTCGCGGATCCGCCATAAAATCTGGGAATTCTTTGTCAAACTATTTCCATCCTTCAGAATCGCACGGATGTCTTAACTTGCCATCCGGATTCGCTTCAACTGCATGCCATCTCATGTGCTCTGCCGTTTTTGATGAGAAATACAATCGTTGCAGCCTTGGCTTCAAAGGAAAATATCTCAAAATCTTCGCAGGCTTCTTCTTTTTCTTCCTCCCCTTTCCTTCCTGCTTGTATCTTGAAGTGTTACACCGCTTGCAAATTTCTTTCGTCGCATCCTCTCCCCAATAAAGCATGCAATCATTTGGGCATGCATGTATTTTTTCATAATTTAAACCCATTTTACTTATTATTTTCTTTGCATCATAAAAAGAAGTAGGAATCGCTACATCTGGGAATGCATCTACTAACAGTTCTAATATCATCGACATTCCCTTATCAGATATACCACATAAACTCTTAATGTGATACAATTTAATTAAAAAAGATAACTTTAAATATTTCACACACCCAGGATATAAAGCCTTGTCGGCTTCAGCCATAAGTTCAAAAAAAACACGAGTTTCCTCGTTCCTCATGTACTGAGGTTCTGGACCTTGCACTTCATCAGGGATTACATCGTCATGAACCGCAAATGCATCATGAAGTGCATCATTGATGGGATCCTCCCTAGTAAGATATTCTTGCACTCCTATTTGTGAGATTCCAGGACTAAATTCTCTAACAACATTATCATTTTCTCCATGGTATACCCAGTACTTATAAGTTTGAGGGAACGGCTTAACTATTAAGTGCTCCCTAACAATATCTTTAACATGCCACTTTTTGAAATTACATTTAGGACAAGGACAAGAAATCTTACCGTTAACCTTGCCGTGTTTGTCAGCAAAATCCAGAAAGTGGTTCAACCCGGCCAAATATCGTGGGGATGTACGAGGTAGCTTGATCCATGATTTATCCATCGCATACAATTAAAAGGGCGCAATAACAATGATATCAGAAGTGTAATCAGAGAAGAAAGTGAGAAAGTATAAGTTTCTGGTCGAAATAACTCTTATGTAGGAAGTATTCAACGGTCGTTTTTTAGCAGCGGTTTTGAACCGCTACCATAACCGCTGCAAAAAACAACGGTTGAATATTAGCAGCGGTTTTATAACCGCTGCAAATTTAAAATCAGTGGCGGGATTTCTCAATTTCAAATTTGCAGCGGTTTTAAGAACCGCTGCCATAACCGCTGCAAAAACATATTAGCAGCGGTTTAAACCGCTGCAAATATGCAACCGTTTGTTTTTGCAGCGGTTATGACAGCGGTTAAAAACCGCTGCTAATTTGACTTCATTCGTTTGCAGCGGTTTGAAAACCGCTGCTAGATTCCTAACTTAAAATCCTTCTTAAATTTCCAGCATTTAAATATTTAAATTCTTAAATTTAAATAATACGTTAGGCAAATTTTTTAATGAAATTTCCAACATTTAACTAATAACACTTTTAAAGGAAATTTATAAATTTAACTAATAACAGTTTTAAAATTTGTACAATATGTACAAGAAAAAAAAAATCTATCAAGAGTCCGGCTGAGGGGGCGGTGGGTCATGCTGACCGTCTGGACGATCATCTGTCCGAGGAGGCTAGGGATCAGGATGAGCTGGTAGTGGCGCGAAGATCGGCAACACCATCGGAGGGAGTTGCGGAGGAGCGACACCGGGCTGAACCTGGTGAAAGGCCATCTGGATGATGGAGTTGGCAACCTGCCTCCAAATCTCCATCTACGCCTGCATCTGCGCCTGCACCTACGCCTGCACCTGGGCCTCGACCCGTGCCTAGACCTGGGCGTCCACTCGAGTGTCAACCTACCCTAAGACCTCCTCTCGGACCTCCTCTCTCAGCTCAGCGCGTAGGGACTCTCGGTCCACATCGGAATCACCGTACCTCCTGGGTCCCGATGTGGTCGCCTGGGACGCAACAGCAGAAGATGAAGTCCCAGCTTCATATCTGCTACTCCCGAAGACTCTGGTCCTCGTTGCCCCAAACCCGAATCCTGGAAGTCGCCCAGGGTGCTGATCACGCCCTTCCATCACCATCTTCAATGAGAGAGTGGGGTCTAAGGCTGACCCCTGGGACTCCCTGAGCTCAGCGTCAGTTCGCTGAATACGCTCCTGAAATAGAAAACAAATGATATTTAATTATTATATAAAATGAAATAAATATTAAATATTTATAGAAAAGACAAAATACACTTACAATAAGCTGCTCAGTCTCCTCAGATAATGGAGTCCCGTCATTGTGCTTGTGGGTGGCCACATACATATCTCCGTATGTGACCCTCCGACCCTCCCTTTTCGCTGCGTCGTCCTAAATAAATATAATATAACAATTTTAATAACAATTAACAATTAAAAACCAATTTTAATAACAACTTTCCATCTCAGCATAGGTGCAGGAGAATGGCTTCGATCTTGCAGTATGGTGGATCGTCTGGCGTGCGCGGCTCTGTGCAGCTCGCCTGGAGATAGCCATACTCCCCGGTGACCTCCTCCACCAGACAAATCTTGCCCAGCTTTCTGACTGGACCGGGTCAGGCACATCTTCTGCCACCTCTTGCGTAGTCCGCGTGGCATCGCGGTTCTTCGAGTGGTACAGGCGATTTCGCCTGTTCTTCCACCCCTCTCCCATCTTCGAGATGGAGTAGTCCTTGTCCGCATCCCGCACAGCAAATTTATTCTGCAAAAAAACAGATCAAAGTTAATTAGTATTTCACAATAAACTAATAACTTAAATTATTAATATATTAAAAATATACCTTAACTTTATTCTCCCAAACCCAATCCTTGTCGTCCTTCCGCATCCTCTTCCACGTCTCGGCGCTGATGTCAAACTGGCCGTAGTTCCCTCCTTGCTCGGCCAGGTAGCGGTGGTACAGCTGACCGGCCTTCCCGATCGGTTGCCGTGTCAGCTCATTCCAGGGTACCACGATTTGGTGACCAGCATCGAGTTGAGAAACATCCCTCAATGCCAGCTTCCTCTTCTGTAGCCGGCCTGTCGGATCTGCACATTTCATTCAAACATTAACAATATAAATTAAATTAATTCATCAATTTTATTACAAAACATAAATCTAAATTACTTACCCTGAATGTCCACTTCAAAGCCAATGGACCGCGAAGCAGAAGGCCGAGGGAATCCCTCTTCCCTGGCGATATCCTCATCCTCGAAGTTCTCAGCCGCCTCGACTGAGATATCTGGAAGATCGAAATCTTCGACGCTGAGATATGTCTTGTCAGGATTGGCCTCAGCGCCGCCAGCTTCCGGAAACTCCTACTCCTCATGATTGGCCTCAGCGCCACTTTGTTCCGGGATGTCCTCATGCGGTATCATAGGCTCCTTACCGGGTCTGCGTGTAGGATCGGGACTAGACATCTATAATAAAATAAAAAACATTAAAATAAAGTTAAAAAATAAAAACATAAAAATAATTTAAATAAATTTAAAAAACAATAATATAAAAGCAAAAGTAATACCTTTTCTTCTCAAGAATAGACTGATTTCTCTATATTTTAGTTTCTGAAACTCTTTTGATGTGACGTTTTTGAGAAAATGGAAGTTGAATATATAGAGCGAGGAGTTAGCAGCGGTTTTGTTTAAACCGCTGCTAATTAGCAGCGGTTTCAGAAAAAACCGCTGCGCAAACCGCTGCAAAATAAGATGACTTCTCGGAAAACACGAAACTTAGCAGTGGTTTTATAAAAACCGCTACTAAATTGGAGGGAATTCCGTGACGTTTCAAATTTGCATCGGTTTAGTTTGCAGCGGTTTAAGTAACCGCTACTAATTGGTGACCTTTCATATTTTGCCGCGTTTTTTTCCATAAAACCGCTGCAAAAGTACGCTGCAATTTTGGCGGGTCATTCGCGCCAAATTTTGTAGCGGTTTTAAACCGCTACTAATTAACCGTCGTGGCAAACACTTATTTTCCGCGGCAAATTAGTTCAGAACCGCTACAAGTTACATATTTTGTGGCGGTTTATAAAACCGCTACAAATGTCCCTTTTTTTTGTAGTGCCACATTGCCCTATTCTTAAAGCTGAGCTCTTCTTTTCACAATTGTTGTCTTTGAAAAACACCATTTGAAGTTGTTTCACAACAAATCAGTAAAACCGAAAGTGGATGATACATAGTTGATGATGATAACTAGACTGCATGGGAATTAAATAATTACAAAATTTAATAATTAAAACAATTTCAGGAATTGGATAATTACAAAATAAATTCAACTATTTTTTCTTGAACGGGAAAATGGCTGAAATTAATTTTTTCCCTTCAATTTTAAAAAAAATTAAAAAAGGCACATAAAATAAAATAGCATTTGATTTAATAAATTATACATGGGAAAAGCACAATTAAATCATACTATTAATCAAATAATTAACTTATAGCAATTAACAAAATTACCAAGCAATTGAAGGATTAAAAATATAGTTAAAAGAATTTTGTTTAACCTAAAATATTTTCTGAAATATTCTACAAATAGTCCAAGTGAAAAACAACTAAATTAAGCTCAACAGAAAATTTTCAGAGTTAATTTAATAATTAAATGACAAATCACAACTATCATATATTACTTAATAATTAAATAACAAATCACAATTATTATATATTACACTGAAATAACCATATATGAACGTTTCCATTGGAAGGTTAAAATCGCTCTCTCTTCCACGCATGCAAACATTGTTTGACAATCAACCTGAGCATATTTCATCCAAGCAAAATATTTGACATTTAAAATTGTTAAATAGTCAAATGTTAAATTTCTTTAATTTTAAATGATTAATAAATGATGCAAAAAGAAATTAAACTTCAATATATATATAATAAATGACATGTGGCTAAATCATATTTATTTTCACATAATAAGTTTCGGATATCAAAATAACATGTTCAAAAAATTTTGGAACTAAAATAAATATCCATCAATAAAAATACATATGGCCCAGAACATATGAGAGCCCAAAAAAATTATCTGAAAAACGTCCAAATGGAGGCCCAATTTGCCAATTACAAAATTCAGAAAAGGCGTTTTCTGTAAAAAAGGAGCCAGAATTTTTTCAGATCAGTAGCCCAAGTACGCATGGCCCAAGTTTATTACCAGAGGCTTTTTTATTCTACAGAACTTGCCTGTTATCTATCTTAACATTTTAATGATTTTTTCCTAGATCAAAAAAAAAAAATTAAGCATGGGTTTTGTTATGATGTGATATCCCATCACGTTTAATCAATATGGACAAACTATCGATGAACTGGATTCCTCGCACTATTTAGGCCGAAGCTTAACCAAGCACCCGTTAAACAAAAAATATATGATTTTTTTAAAAAAAAGTATTTACACTTAAAAATGTGTAGCATTTCTCCAATCATTTTTATTACTAAATAATGATGAGGTCCTATGTAAGGGATTTTATTACTAAACAGTCTCACAAAATCGTATAATTATTTTCAAGATGGGATTATAACTAACAATTACATCTTAATGCGTGGAGTTGTTCATGGGACTTAACAGTAAATACGCGATTTTCGTGAGATTGTTTAATCTTAAAATCCCTTTTATAGGATCTTATCGTAATTCTCCCAATTATTTTTCCACTTCCAAACAGTAACTCGCACTTATGCAATTATTAATGAAAAGGAAAAAACACTTTAAGCAGATATGAGAATTACACCAATGATTAATTAAAAGAGTGTTTTTTTTTAAAAAAAATGGCTTCCAGTCATTTCTTTATTTCAAGAGGTAAGGCATGAGATTAATATTTAAAAGAGATAAAAAGAATAAGGGAGAACTGGGTATTTGTGAGTGAAAGTATCTCATATGCTGGGTCCTCTTCCACCTTCATACTGCTAAGAGGTGGATGTAGTGTCAAAATGGAACCCGACGGAAAAGTGCTTCTATACAAAGAGGAAACATCCAGAATCGGTGAAGTCGTTGTGTCGCCGCTGCCTGGACCAGCCGTGGCTACGGCGGAGCAAAGAGGAGGAGCAACTGTACTTTCTTCTTCAACCATTTTGACTGGAGATTCAAGGAAGATAGGAGAAAGAGAGATAATAAAAAAGTAAAAGAAAAGAGCTCTTATTCATTACTTCATGTCAGTAGTACATTATATTAATAGGTATAAATTTACAATATTAAGGTAAATCAATTTTATGATTTACAAAAAATAGTGAAGGGATACAAAAGATAATGGAAGGTTATGAAAGAGATAGACATCCACGTAATATTCATAATATAATGATGATTTTATCTTATCAGTTTAATGGGTTTTCAATTTTAATGATTGGATGAAGAATCATAGCTGTCTACTTATTTTATTTTGAGTGTTATGAAAAACGTTTGAAATTTTTTTTCTGGGTTTGTAAACGGTTAATCACCTACATGATCTATAGAAAAGCGCACACCTATTGTGTTTTGAAAATAAAATACTCATTTTTTACACTAGTTATTCTAGTAACAACTTTGTGTAGAAATTTGTTATTTCTTTAAAAAATCTAGTCAACTTTCTAGTTTACACACTTCTTAAGGTCACATTCTGAATGGGTTGTGTGTCTATTAGACTGATGTAGAATTTATATATCATTTTAAGAATCTATGTAGAAAGTTTCCATATGGTGAAACGTAGAGGCACAAACAATAATTCTTTAGAAAAATCCTATCAATAATTTCATCGAATATTCCAAATAATAATTGGTCCTTTCAAAATTATAAATAAATTCCGCGCACTGGAAATCATAGATAGACCTAGTGTTTCTTATTTAGTTATACAAACTCCCTTATGGGATTACCTTTTTACAACTAGAGTGTGATCCTTAGCAATTTGACAAGAAACAATGAATCAATTGACAAATTATTATTACAACATTAGCTTTGGATTATTATGTAGCAAGATGTTTAATAGGAACCAGTTTTGAAAAGATAAATAAAAAGAGCTTAATGATTAAGAATTTGACAAATAGATATAATGAGAAGATCAAAATCAAGGCTTTATTAAATATATTTTTTTCTTGGTAATTTTATAACAAGTAATGTAATTTTATAACATTTTTTCTAGGATGCCATAATGAAAAGAAGAAATATTATATTTCAACCTTATACCTCATTCCTTCAAAACACACAATAAAGCATTGATAACAAATAACTGAAAATTACATAAATAAAATAATAGGTGTTTACATTTAAAATAAATCATATTAATACACCCTTCATAGTGTTGCTAGAATACATAACAGACATGTTACAAACTAGCTAAACAAAGAACAAAAAAGATCAAGATCAATAACTTAATAACACAATACAAGGCCACATTCTTGAAGTAACTCAATCTTCAATTTGCACTAACTCTATTTATTCTCCTTTTGACTTGTTTCTTGGATTGGCCTCTAATAGTCCTAATAAGCCACTGAGTCTTTCCAATCGATAACATAATATACCCCATGAAGATTCCAAATACCATTCCACATCCATATCCTAAGGCCACTGGCTTCCAACCAAATCCAAATTTCTCATCAGAATTAAAGATCGATTTAGGGGATTCTCCTTCATCCTTTTTGCAAGTTTTTGTCAATGGAACACCACATAGTCTTAAATTTCCTTTGTATGAATCATTTTGGAATGTTTCAAATTGTTCACCTCTTGGTATGGGCCCCTCAAGCTGATTTTGTGAAAGGTTCAAAATAGCAAGAAAGTTGAGGTTTGTCATTGCATCAGGAATCTCACCCTTGAGCTTGTTGCATGACAGATCCAACCATTCTAGATTTGTCAACTTTCCAATGGAATTTGGAATAGTACCAGTGATTCTATTGTATGAGAGATTGAGCCCTATTAATGCGTGTAGCTCTCCAATGGCTTTTGGAATCTCCCCATCAAATCTATTATTTGACAAGTCAATAGTGGTGAATATTGTCAATATCCTTTCCAACTCTATGGTATAACCTTTCCATGTGATCATCACTGAATCCTTATAGGCTGAAAATTTTCCCATGTATTGCGAGCTAGCTTCAACATAATCTATTTTCATCATTTCTTTAAACCGCTTGATGTATCTTGTGGGCAAAGATCCATGAAAATGATTGTTTGAAAGGTCAAAAATCCTTAATTTGGGAAATGGGTGCTTGGTTTTATTGGAGCTAGAAATGGCCCCATGAAACCTATTCTCTCTCAAAACAAGCACTTGTAACTCTGGAAAATCATCAAGCCAACTAGGAAATGTATCCCTAATCTCATTGTGACCAACATCAAAAATTTCTAGTTGTTTACAACGAGCTAAAGATTGAGGCAATGATCCTTGGAGTCGGTTACTATTGAAATGCAAAGTTTGTAGCATATTGCTCTTTGAAAAATTGTTTGGTAAAGTTCCAGAAAAATCATTCATCTGCAGATCAAGAATAGAGAGCATGGGTAGGCCAACAAGACATAGTGGAATAGGTCCTGTCAAGTTGTTGTGTGACAAGTTGAGTATGACAAGTGAGCTCGCATTACAAAATAGAAAGGAAATGTCTCCACTGTATTTATTGTTTGAGACTGAAAAAAATACAGTTCCATAGAATGGAATCGGGAGATTTCCATGTAGCATGTTGAAGCTAAGATCAAGAAATGTGACACTTGTGTTTGAAAGGGATGAAGGGACTTGACCACTGAAATTATTATTATTAAGTGCCAATGATTCTAATTGACTAAGCTTTCCAATCATATTTGGTATTTGACCACTAAAATTATTTCTTGAAAGATCTAAGCTTTGGAGATGTTCAAGGTTTGAAAGTGATGATGGGATTTGACCACTAAAACTATTATTGGAAAGATATAAGGAAGTGAGATTTATAAGTGCTGAAAGAAGTGAAACTCCACCACTAAATTTGTTTGAGGAAAGGTCCAAATCAGTGAGTTGAGTGAGATTCTTCAAACTAGGAGGAATATGCCCTTCAAATTTACAATAGCTAAGATGTAACTCTTTAAGGGACTTCATTTGGCCAATGGAATCTGGTAATTCTCCCGAGAAAGGGATGCCATTGAGATGCAAAACCATTATTGAGCTCCAATTGAGCTTTGAAAGTTGAATCTCAATATTTGTATTCCATTCCAAAAATAGAACTTCAAGATTTTCTAAATACAAAATGGTATTTGTTATATCACCTTGCAAAGAATTACTCCAAAGAGAAAGATAGATTAAAGAGGATGACAAATTCCTGAGTGAAGACAAGGAGTTTGGTGTAACAGAGGACATGTTCACAAAATCTAATATAAGGTACTTTAAATTAGTTGTGTTTAGAATCAGCTTTTCCCAAGTAGAAGGCTCAAATATTAGCAATGAATTCATGTTCTCCTCAAAATTAAAAGACATGTCAAGTAAGACCAATTCAGACAATTGTAAGATTTCAAAAGGGATTTCACCAAAAAAATTATTATCTCCAAGCTGTAAGGAAGTGAGATGATCTAAGTTTAAAAGGAATGAGATCTCACCATTAAACTTGTTCCAACCAAGGTTCAAATAAGTTAGTTGAGTGAGATTTCTCAAACTAAGAGAAACCCGTCCTTCAAAATGACAGTTGTATAAATCCAAATGATTAAGATGTTTCAAATGGCCAATAGAATCAGGCACCTCTCCAGAGAAATTTGTGCCATGAAGATCCAGAAGTGATAAAGGAGCGCTCCAATTGGACTTTGGAAGTTGACCATTGAGATTCCAGTTATGTGACAAATCTAGTTGTTGAAGGTTTTCTAAATAGAAAATGTCACTTGTAATATTCCCTTGCAACTCAGTTCCAGAAAGTCTAAGGGAGACCAAAGAGGATGACAAATTCATGAGCAAAGACAGGGAGCTTGGTGCAATGGAAGACATATTTACATAATCTAAAACAAGTTCTCGCAAATCAGTCATGTTTAGAATGAGCTTCTCCCAAGTGGATGGTTCAAGTTTTAAACTCAAAAATTCATCCAGTTTTAAACTCAAAAATTCATCCAGTTTTAAACTCAAAAATTCATCCAAGAAAAAATAATTATGAGACAAATCAAAAGAGACCAATTGAGACAATTGTGCAATTTTAGGAGGAATTTCACCAACAAAGCAAGAGGAGCTTAAGTTTAGATGCATGAGAGTGGAAAGATCACCAAATTGAGATGGTATCAAAGATGCATTAAAATCATTGAAAGCTAAGTTGAGTGTTTGGAGATGAGAAAGTTGGAAGAGACTATTGTTTGGATGGAGCTGACCTTGGAGCCAACTGCAACTGAGATCGAGGCCAATCACATGACCAGACACAGAGTCACACGTGATCCCATCCCATAAGCAGCAATTTGAATCATTTCTCCATGAAGTTGTCTTTGGGTAAGATGTGTTATTAAATTGAATCTTGGGATAATAGTCATCAAAAAACTCATCACACTGTATGGAAGCTGAATGATTAAGAGAGAAAGAGTTTTTGAATTGAAGGAGCACAAAGGAGTCATGAGAACTACACATTGGTGGGTTGAGAGAAGAAACCAAAGAAAAAGGGGACAGAAAAAGAAAGAACAAGTGAAAACAGAAGATGATGATTCGAAACACCATAAGTGAAAAGTTGGAAAGCTCTATGAAGCACTGAAAGGTTGGTATATGAACTCTTAACAAAAGAGGCTATATTTATAATGGTACCCCATGGCGTGATCCATATGCTAACTCCAAGACTTTGCCTACCGAAGGAATCCCAAAACCAAAAATAAATAAATGTTCTTTCAAAAAGGAGAAGCAAATTAAAAAAAATTTGTTCACTGTCACAATTGGCTTGAAACCAAACAAAACAAGAAAATTTGCTAATGGTCCATAAAAGAAACTCGTTGGTTTTTTCTTCGTGTACTTTGGTATCAATATTTCTCCAATATAATTCACTGCTCCATGAATTATCAATAACACAAGGACTGATTTACCTTTTTTCCACTCCTTTCGTAAGTGTATATGGTCTTCAAAATAATGCTATTATTTTTATTCCTTTCCTTTTTTAAAATTAAAAAATCAAATAGTACAAATTAATTAAAAAACTTTACGGTTTCTCCAGCTATAAAAAGAAAATGAACTACCAATCTAGAGCAATCTATTGTAATTTTTATTTTAAAAAAAAGGAGTAAATGAATGAGATTTTGTCACATGTGTAGATCAATTGATTGCCGTGAATAAGGTTTCTAGCGTCAACTCAAAGAATATTTAAAATGGATCCCATGCTAACAAACTATAGTCCACATGCACCTTGTGGTATGTAAAAAAAGATTTGATGGATGAATAAAAGCAAAAAATATGTTGTTGACAATTAAATTTATCGACTAGCAATGTCGTCTTCAATGTAGTGACATGATTGACCTAGATATGTAATTCTTTTCTTTTTAAGTGATTTGAGAATAGTTTGAATTACGTAAAAAAAAAAGTAAATGTATATATAAAGACATTTTAATTAATTCATAACTTTCAAATATAACTAAAAAGATACTTTTTTCGGCAGTATCATGAAAAAGATACATGTTGATTATTAATTGATGTTCTTAATTAATTGTATGTAATAAGTTTTGGTATACCTTCTTTGTGTTTCCAAATCAAAATTTGGATATGATATAATACTCTCTTCAGTCATAAAACGTCATTTGCAGTATAAATTGCATTGCAAATAAAGTAGATAAAGGTATATCTTGAGATGGTTAAATTGATTGCAATAAATTAAACATTATAAATTAGTTTTTAAAAATTAAACAAAATCTGCCAACTATCAATAAAGCAAGGAATCATATTATCGTTTTCCATTCCTTCCATAAATATATATATATATATATATGAAGCTTATTTTAGTCAGTTTATAAAATTGATTAATGTTATCTTCAAAATAATTATATTATTTCACTCCTTTCCTTTTTTTTGTTTGATTAAAAACATCAAAAGGGACTACACAACTTTTAAGTTATATTGTGTTTGACTAAGCTACCTATGATGATTAAATTAATTCATAATAGACCAATTGATCCCACAATTTATTTTCCTTTTCTTTGACCAATAGGCCCCTATCCACTGAGCTTAAATATTCAACAACATCGAAGACTATTTGTTTTGCAATGTAGGGACATCTGACACAGTCGAATAATAAATTTGGGCGTCTCTTTGGGTTTAATTTTAACTTTGAAAATTAAGACTATTTATCACAAAAAATTTCAAAAGTTTAACATGTATAAATAAAATATTCTATCATACACACACACCCCTCAGTGTGGGTCCGACATCTTTATTGTTGCCATAACTTTCATGCAAACATGGAAAATAGCAATTTTTACGAATATGTATTGTAATTTTTAATTTTTTTAAAAAAAAAAGACTAAATGAATGACATGTTTTATTTATGATAGGTGTAGATAAATTCATGTACTTTGAAGAATTTGGCAAAAGTCGACGTACCATGAATAAAGGTTTGCAACATCAACTCGTAAAGAATTTTCAAAATGGGTCCCATATCAGTGAATTATATATTGATCACATATATAGAAAGACATTTTATGGATAAAAAAGAAAATACTATGGATAAAAAAGAAAATACCTTGCTGTTATTAATAATTAAATTCAATATGTCATCTTCAATATAGTGACATGATGGACTCTGATATGTAATATTTTTCTTCCCAATTAAACAAAACTCTTTATTGCAAAATTCCCAAAACGGTGAGATGCTAATTAAAAAAAAACATACTATCTCACATATTAATCATATTCATATTCCACAATAAGAATAATTCAGTAATACTTGTAAGCTTAAAAGGGTAAGATGCTACTTTGTATAATCTTCTTTAATTCAAATTATATATAGTCCACACGCACATTGTGGCACGTGCTATGTAGAAAAAGATTTTATGGATGAACAAAAGAAAAAACTTTGTAGTAAATAATTAAATTTATCAATTACCAGTAGTGACATGATCGACTTGGATATGCAATGCTTTTTCTGTAAAGTGACTTAAAGATACTCTGAATTATTGAAAAAAAAAAAAAAGTGAGCGTATATGGAAAGACTTGTTAATTAATTCATAATTTTCATCAATAATAAAAAAACATGGTAATTAATTGTTAATTGATGTTTTTCATTGATTTATGCGGATGAGTCTTTCGTATGCGTTTTTTGTCGGTGCAAATCAAGACTTGGACATAATACTATAATAAACAAATGAAGTAAATGAAGGTATACCAGAGATGGGTAATTTGATTGCAATGATTTAAAATATTATAATCATTCTATTTAAAATTAAACACAACCCATGGTTACTCATATTATCCAAAAAAAAAAAAATAAGGATTGATATCATCTAAGCTATTGTTTCCACTCCTTCCATAAATGTATATGAAGCTTATTTTAATTCTGTTTATAAAATTGATTAATGTTATCTTCAACATTATGGTATTATTTTCACTCATTTCCTTTTTTTTTGTTTAATTAAGAAATCAAAAGGAAAATTATATAAAAATTTAAAGTTATATTAGTTGACTAAGCCATCTATGATTATTTAGTTCATTTTTAGTGTAGCATTATTTTCATGCACAAACTCTTGTATGGAACAATCATCATATGTAAAAATAGTTTATTTACTTAACTCATTTCACGATTGATCCCACAATTCCCTTTTTATCCTTTTTCTTTTGACTAAGAGGCCCCTAAATTTAAATATTCCACAATTTAAATATTAAGCATAAGCATATGAAATTGTCTGTAAGCATATCTTTCAACATAATTCTAACCTTGTAACTAACACAACCTATCATGAAAAATTCCAATAGTTTAACATTTATATATATAGATAAATTGATGTAGCGTGAATAGGTTTGTAAAGTCAACTCATAAAGAATTTTTAAAATGATCCCATTTTAACAAATTATATATAGACCACACGCACAAAAAAATTTAGGGATAAACAAAAGAAAATACTTTGTTGTTACTAATGTTTAAATCAAATATGTCGTCTTCTGTTTTGGCTAGAAAATATGTCATCTTCAATATAATGACATGATGGATTCAGATGTGCAATACTTTTCTTTCAAATTAAACAAAAGTCCTTATTGCAAATTTTCCAAAATAGAATTATTTTAATGAAAGAAGAGATTGATACACACAATTGCATCAGTTATCACATATTTTTCTTTTTATTTTTAAACAAAAAATTGATCCAATTTTTCGCCGCAAATTTATTTTTCTTTAAATCAATTCTTATATAGCAATTTTCTAGGTATGAACTCTTGTAAGCATGATTGAGAAAAGTCACTATCAACAAAGCAAGAAATTCAAATTAGCTTGTTCATTCATTAATTTTTTTATGGATCTAAAATATTAAGCAATAAATAAATAGTTTAAATTAGTGGACGGTCTAAAGAATGAATAATGTGCCCATAGTGCCTATATATAAGCTATTAGAAAACTTATAATAAAAAATTCTTTGTAATTCTTTCTTCTTCTTGTTTTTTTTTTTTTTTTGCTATAAGAAGCTTAAATAAATTTAGTGTAATTTATTCAAAAAAAATTCTATCAATTAATAGTCATGAATAATAGGTCGTAAATTTTTAAAGCTTGAAAAAATTTGTTGTTGTATATTTAAAAAAGGCCCATTTAAGAAAGAGCATGTGTGTGAAAAGATAAGCTAATTAATGTCTACCCATTTAATTTAAAAAAAAATCAAAAGGGGAGTGTGTTGGGGGTGTACAAGGGCCAGGGTGTAGGGGACTTTGTTGTAGGTAGAGTAGGGAATTAGGGCCGGCCCTACAGGGCTTAAGGCCTAAACGGGTCGGCCATTTAGGCCCTATTCCCTAATTTCCCTACATATTTCAGGCCCAGCCCGCGGGCTTGAGGCCCTTTTAACTCTTTTTTTTATAAAATACAACATTAATTTTAACACCAATACAATTCCCTTACTCAAAATTATAGAAAGTCATATCTAATTATTTAAATAACTACATCGATAATAATAAATACTCTGAAGATCTTAAACTTAAGTTCATAAATCATACAAGATAAGCTTCTTTCTTCATCAATCTTCATCACTATCTCTAATTTCAAGAACAGTTGAATTTGATTGAGCTTTATTAGGAATTGGCTCAGAAGACTCTGCTTCAGCGAAGTGAAAAATATCAGTATTTCATTCGTAACACCACCACCACCACCATCATTTTCAGTCTTTGGCAAAGTTGGACATGAAAATTATTTTTAGTAGTAGTCAAATGATTTATAATTAGAAGAAAGAAGATGTTTAAAGGTTATTAATGTAATAAATAAAATGATAGAATAAAGGTTTACATTCATTTCCCAATTTTACTGTTCGACACCTAAGTCTGTCGGTCATGGGCTAGCCCGCGAGTCATGGGTCGGCCCATGGATCATATGTATATTTAACATATTTTCACTTTATTCAAATAGTTCAAGTTAAAATAATACATTTTTAATTTTGGTCTTTAAAAAGTAATTTGTATGTGGCAAACAACATAACAAGTTTGATATTAAAATTGGAAAAAATAACAATTAAAGGAGTGAAAATATATATGTGTCTTGTGTTTGTCTTTATATAGCACATACAATAACTGAAAATAAATATTTGACTTGAAAAGATTTCTTTTACAATTTGAAGGAAAAAAGGAAGTTGTTATAATATAATACATTAGATAAACGGTAAGAAAAATATAGGAATAATAAAAAATGTTTTAAAAAAAAAAAGTTGGAGGGCCTAAACGAGTCGGCCCTCGGCCTTGCAGGGCCGGCCCTTTTAAGCCCGCGGCCCTACAGGGTCGGCCCTTTTAGGCACGACTCCCTTTTTTGACACTAAATTACAGGCTCGGCCCTCGATTTAAACGGGTTTAATCGGGCCGACCCGACGGGCTCGACTCATTTTCCTAACTCTAGTTGCAAGGTGGCTCAGATGGTTTTTAATGTGGTCTTTAATATTTATGCCGCTAAAAGCACACCACCTTGTTCTTTTACCATTTTGTCCCTCCCTTCTCCTCTTATTTTATAGATATGGAATCTCTTATGTTGATGTTCATGCTAATTAATTGTTAATTGATGGTCTTCATTGATTTATACGTTTATTTTTTTTGGGTCGAAATCAAGACTTGGACATGATACAATAATAAACAATTAAAGTAAATAAAGGTATATACAATAAATTAAACATAATATAATTATTCTCTTTAAAGTTAAACGGCACCCACAATTACATGTATTATCAAAAAAAGCAATGAGTGAGGAGAAATTCTTACATACTCTCAGAGTACTACATCATTTATATTCTGTCAATAAAAATATTTTAAGTATCTCCTATTATGGATCATATATTCTATAAATTTCTCCTACTTATTTCTCTTTTTCTATAACTCATTATAATATATATTTATTATGGAAAAAGAGAAATAATTAGAAAAAATTTATGGGACATAAGATACACAATATGGGGCACTTAGAACATTTTTATTGGGTAGATAATGGATGATGTGGCACTCAGGGAGTATGTAAGTATTTCTCCTTATTGATAATCTAATATTATATAATCTATTGCTTCCACTCTTTCCATAAATTTATATGAAGCTTATTCTAATTGTATTTATAAAATTGATTAATGTTATCATAAAATTAATGATAATATTTTAACTCCTGTCCTTTTTTTATTTCATTAAAAAATCAAAAGGGAAAAATTATATGAAAAATTTCAAGCCATCTATGATTATTTAGCTAATTTCATGTATAGCATTATTTTTATGTACAAAATCTTGTATGGAACAATCATCATATTTAAAATTGGTTTCTTTATCTAACTTGAACTCTTTTCCACAATTGATCCCAGTTTCTTTTTTCCTCTTTTCTATTGACCAATAGGCCCCTAAATTTAAATATTCCACAATTAAAATTGGTTATTTTATTAATCACAAGCATCTGACATCATATTAGATATAAGGATCTCTCACAACGAAATTGCGACGTTGGTAACCAACACAACCTATCACAAAAAATTTTGGCAGTTTAACATTTATAAATAAAATATGATGTCATATACTCATGCATAAACACACATCTATGTGTGTCCTAAATCTTTATCATTGCAATATTTAAACTTTCTTGCGCATGCACACACTCAGCTAGCTTAGATTGCCTATAAAATTTTCAAACTCTTTAGTATTCTATGCAAATAGGAATTTTTACTGGTTTCTCTAGCTCCAAGGAAAAAAAAGAAAAAGAAATACAACTTGGAAAAATCTATTATATTTTTATTTCTTTTTTTCAAATAAAATGAGCCAATGAATAACATTTAATTATATGTGTAATGTGCCGTGGATAAGTGTTTGTAGCGTCAATTCAAAAAAAAGTTTAAAATGGGTCCAATATTAACAAATTATATATAAACCACATGTAAATTGTAGGATTTAGAAATGGAAACTACGGATGAGAAAAAGCAAGGACTTTGTTATTAATAATTAAATATGTCATTTTCAATATAATGACATGATGGACCCTCAATATTCAATACTTTTCTTTCCAATTAAACAAAATCTTTATCATAACATTCCCAAAACAATTTTCTTTTGCAAACTATTTGTTACAATACTTTCTTGGCAACAATATTTTCAAACTTCACCTCCTTGATTACGCTGAAAAATTATTTTAATGAAAGAAGAGGTGGATAAACCTAATTGCAATATTTACGACAAATATTTTTATTTTATTATGTACATTGACTCAGATTTGTTTCAAGGTAAACTTTAAACCAAGTTATTGAATATATATATATATATTATATAGTTCATTTATATAAGCATCTTCAAAATAATGATATTATTTTAACCGCTTTCCTTTGTTTGTTTAATTAAAAAATCCAAAGCGAGAATTATATAAACAATTTCAAGTCATATTAGATTATTGAGCCGTGTATGATTATTTAGTTATTTTTTATGTATAGCATTATTTTCGCATTCAAACTCTTATATGGAACAATCCTCCTATTTAAAATTAATTTATTTATTTAACTGAACTCATCTCCACAATTGATTCCACAATCTCTCTTTTTCCCTTTATTTTTGACCAAGAGGCCGTAAATTTAAATATTCTACAACTAAGCCTTTTGTTTTGCTTGACAAATGTATTTAGCACTTTTGAGTATTAAATGTCGATATCTTTCTTAATGGTATTCCAATCTTAGCAACTAAGATTATTTTTTACAAAAATTTCAACAGTTTAACATTTATAAATAAAACAGTCCATCCTATACCCACACATATACACATAGAGCAATTTTTACTTGTTTCCCTAGCTTAAAAAACAACTTAGAAAAATCTATTGTAATTTTTATTTTTTGTTTTTTTTAAAAAGGAGTCAATCAATGATGCATTTTATTCATGATATGTGTACATGAATTGATGTACTTTGAATAAAGATTTGTACCATCAACTTAGAATTTTCAAAATTGTCCCATTTTAACAAATATAGACCACACTACAAAAAGATTTTAGGGATAAATAAAGGAAAATACTTTTTTTTATTAATAATTAAATTAAATATTTCATCTTCAATATAGTGATATGATGGCTTGGATATGCAGTACTTTTCTTCTCAATTAAACAAAACTCTTTATTGCAAAATTCTAAAAACAAAATTATTTTAATGAAAGAAGAGATTGATGACATACCCAATTGCATCATTTACCACATATTTTCTTTTTATTATTGAACGAAAATTGATCCAATTATGCTGAAAAAAATATATTTTTGTTGAAGATGAAATTTAATATTTAAAATCTGCTAACATGCATTATATACTATTTTATGTTTTATATACATTGACTCATGGAGGATTTTCTTCAATTAAGTTAATATATAGCAATTTTCTGCGTATGAACTCTTGTATGCATGATTAAGAATAGTCACTATCAATAAAGCAAGAAATTTGGATTAGATTTTACATTTATTATATTTTTGTATGGATCAAAAATATTAAGTAACAAATAAACAGATAAAATTAATGGACAGTCCAAAGCATGAATAATGTGGATATAATGCCTGTATATAAGCTATTAGGAGTTTAAGTTTTAACAAAACTTATAGTAAAAAAATTCTTTGTAATTCGTTTTTGTCATAAAAAGCTAAGACAAATTTAATATAATTTATTGAAAAGAAAACGCTGTCAGTTAAATATTCCACAATTAAAAATGTTTATTTTATTAATCACAAGCATCCGACACTATTAGATATTAAATATAAGTATATTTCACAATGAAATTACAACCTAGGTAACTAATACAACCTATCATAAAAAATTTCAACAGTTTAACATTTATAATAAAATAGTCTGTCCTATACACATACATAAACACACATCTATGTGTATACACACAAACACACATCTATGTGTGTACTAATCTTCATCGCTCCTATATAAAAACTTTCTTGCACATACACATACATATATAGCTTGGATTGCCGTAAATTTTCAAATTCTATAGTATTCTATGCAAATAGCAATTTTACGAATTTCTCTAGCTCCCAGAAAAAAAGGCATACAACTTGAAAAATCAATTATATTTTTCTTTTTTTTTAAAAAAAAGAATGAGTAAATTAATAACATTTAATGATATGTATAGATGAATTAATGTGCCATGGATAAGGGTTTATAGTTTCAACTCAAATAATTTTCAAAATGGTCCCCCATTAAAATATTATATATAAACCACATGTACATTGCAAGATGTAGCAAAAGATTTTATGGATGATAAAGAGCAAAAACTTTGTTATTAATGGTTAAATATGTCATTTTTAATATAGTGACATGATGAATCTGATATGTAATACTTTTTTTCCAATTAAACAAAGCTCTTTATTGCAAAATTCTTGAAACAATTTTCTTTTGCAAACATGTTAATTTATTACAATATTTTCTTCGCCACAATATTTACAAAGTTCAAATCCTTGATTATGCTGCAAAATTATTTGAATGAAAGAAAAGATGGATACATATAATTGCAGCATTTACGACATATATTTTTGTTTTATTATATACATTGACTGATGGAGGATTTGTTTCAAGGTAAAATTTAAACGAAGTAATCTCAGATAAATTATATAATTAATTGATGTATAGCATTTTTCTACGTATGAACTCTTGCAAAGAAACTTCGAGAAAACTTGAGGTTAAAAATAAATCTAAACATGAATGTACATGCAGAATAGATAACTATAAGATTCTTAAATTTTTCCTTTGACGTAGAATTACATAAAACTTTACTGTATAACTGAGACTAGTCGCCATCAATAAAGCAAGAAATTTGGATTATCAAATTAATTTATTAATTTTCTATGGATCTAAAATATTGAAAAAGAAATAAACAGTTAAAATTAATGCATCATCCAAAGACTGAATGATGTGAACATAGTGCCTATTATAAGCTATTAGGAGTTTTTTTTCCCAAGTTTTAAGTTTAAACAAAAATTATACTAAAAAGGTTCTTTTTAATCTCTTTGTCATAAAAACCTAGACAATTCATTGTAATTTATTCAAAAAAAAAAAAACAACCCTAATAATTAATAAGCGTCATGATTAAGGAATCATAGACTCAGAGTTTTCAAAATTGGGAACTGTTTATTGTCATATATATAAAATTGACCCAATTTAATAAATTTTAACGACTATAAGATGTGATAAGCATATAAATGCAAAGACTTTTTACATATTGCTAAATTAGCATCACATCTAAACTAATTATCAATAAAGATTTGTAATATTTTATTTATAATATATGTAGATAAATTGTTGTACCGTGAATAAATGTTTGTAACGTCAACTCAAAGAATTTTCGAAATGGTCCCATTTTCACAAATTATATATACACCACACGTACAAAAAGATTTTAGGGATAAATAAAAGAAAATAATTTGTTGTTGTTAATATTTAAAGTAAATATGTCATCTTCCTCCTTCTTCTTCTTTTTTGCTAGAAAATATGTCATCTTCAATATAGTGACATGATGGACTTAAACATGCATGTAATACTTTTCTTTCCAATTAAACAAAGCACCTTATTGCAAAATTCCCAAAATAAAATTATTTTAATGAAAGAAGAGATTGATACACACACAATTGGATCATTTACCACATATTTTTTCTTTTTATTTTTGAACAAAAAATTGATCCTATATAAAGCTGAAAAATGATAATTACGTTGAGCAAAAATAGATTTGTTTTCGAGATGAAATTTATATAGAAAGAAATTTTAATTAATTCATAATTGTCATCAAAGTAATTAAAAACATATAACTAAAAAGATACTTTTTTTTGCTGGCATAATGAAAAAGATACTTGCTGATTGTTAATTGATGTTCTTAATTAATTATATGTATTAAGTTTTGGAATATTTTTTTTTTGTCCAAATCAAAGTTTGGATATGATATAATACTTTATTCGGTCATAATTATAAAAATTCACTTATAGTACAAATTGCACGATAAATAAAGTAGATAAAGGTATATCTTGGGATGATTAATTTGATTACAATAAATTAAACATTATAAATTAGTTTTTAAAAATTAAATAGAATCCGTTGTTGCATCAATTATCAATAAAGCAAGGAGTCATATTATCTTTTCCACTCCTTCCACAAATATATATATGAAGCTTATTCTACTCAATTTATAAAACTGATTAATGTTATCTTCAAAATAATGATATTACTTTCAATCCTTTCCTTTTTTTGTTTAATTAAAAAATCAAAAGGGACTACACAACTTATATAAAAACAATTTTTAAGTTATATTGTAGTTGACTAAGCTACCTCTATATATGATGATTAAATTAATTTTAATGTATAGCATTATTTTCATCTACACATATTCCTTTAATTAATAAAATAATAGAAAACAAGTTAAGTTTCAGCTCATCTCTCTCTTTCACTCACTCACTAATTGGTCTAAGAATTCATAAAAAAAAATAATCAGAAAAACTATGAAAATCTAGAGAAAATGAGCATATACATGCTATTTTTCTGACAAAAGATAATTGAATACCAATCAATTAAAATATAACTTTAAATATAATTGTAAAACTCATTTTTCTTTAGTTGATTTATAATTACATAGAGGTATGCTCTTTATGACTACCAAAGATCAATCCTTGTAATAATTCTTCTCTATTTTACTAGTTTTTTTTTTACAAGAGGGCATAATAGACCAATTGATCCCACAATTTATTTTCCTTTCTTCCATTTGACCAATAGGCTGCTATCCACTAAGTTTAAATATTCCACAACATTAAAGGCTATTTCTTTTGCTATGTACATATATTTGACACAATCAAGAATTAAATTTGGGCCTCTCTTCTATTGTAATTCCAACTTTAAAAACTAAGGCTATTTATCAAAAAAAAAAAAAATCAAAAGTTTAACATTTATAAATAAAATATTCCATCCTATACACACAAGTGTATATCTGTGTGGGTCCTACATCTTTATCTCTGCTATAAGCTTCCTTACAAATATGGAAAATAGCAACTTTTTCAGTTTTCTATTGTAATTTTTAATTTTTTTTAAAAAAAGGACTCTATCAATGACAGATTTATTTATGATATGTGTAAATGAAATTGATATACCGAGTGAATAATTTGGCAAGAACATATGTACCATGAATAAAGGTTTGCAACATCAACTCGTAAAGAATTTTCAAAATGGGTTCCATATTAATAAATTACATACTGATCACACGTACAAAGATATTTTATGGATTGAAAAAAGAAAATACTTTATTGTTATTAATAATTAAATTAAATATTTCATATTTAATATAGTGACATAATCAACTCAAGTATGCAATATTTTTCTTCCCAATTAAACAAACTCTAGATTCCGAAAACAAAATTATTTTAATGAACGAAGAGATTGATACACACAATTACATCATTTTCCACATATTTTTCTTTTCATTTTTGAACGAAAAATTGACCCTATTTAAAGTTTAAAAATGATAATTATGTTGAACAAAAAATAGATTTGTGTTCAAGATGAAACTTAATATTTAAAATACATCAGGCATCATATACTATTTTATGTTTTATATACATAGGCTCATGGAGGATTTTTTTTAAGGTAAGACTTAAATTAATTTATATATAGCGATCTTCTAGGTATGAACTCTTGTAAGCATGATTAAGAATATTCTCTATCAATAAAGCAAGAAATTTAGATTAATGCACAGTTCATACGTGAAAAGTGAGTGTGTGAAAGGATAAGCTAATTGATGCCTATCCTTTTAATTTAAAAGAAAATTAAAAAGGGACTGTGTTGCAGGTCGTTCAGATGACTTCGGAAATGAAGACGACCTTTTTCCTGGAAAAAAGTGAACGAATGATGAAGATTGCCGCGTTTCTTTCTGGAAATATAAAACATTATTAAATATTAAATATAAATATACTTTTTATTAAAAATTTAAATATTGTTTTATCATATATAAATATATATTTTAAAAATGAGTATTATTAATGGGAAGGATGGAGTTGGGCCAGCGGCGGTTTTTTTAGGCGTTGAACAGTGATTTATTTTAGCCAAATGCTACAGTTTAAAAAATATTTAGGTAAATATTACACTTAAACTCATTTATTAGGTAAACAAGTTTAAATTTATACTGAATCTGTTCATCTGAAGAATGAGTTTAGTATCAGGCGCGCACTTCCAAACATCAAAATCACCGAAGTTTGGTTTCATAAAAAAATAAATAATGAATGAATAGTTGGCGTGACAGAGCGTTGGTGATGTTTGATGGGATGGGTATGAATATATATAATATATTAATAATAATAATGATAATGGCTATCCAAAAAATATATATAATATATTAATTTTTCTTTTAACCAATAGGCCCCTAAATTTAAATATTCCATAATTAAAAAATTTTATTTTATTAATTACAAGCATCCGACACTATTAAATATTAAATGTGATCATCTCTCGCAATAAAATTACAACATTAGTAACTAACACAACATATCACAAAAAATTTCAGCAATTTAATATTTATAAATAAAATAGTCTGTCTTATACACACACACACAAACACATCTGTGTGTGTCCAAAACCTTTACCACTGCTATATATATATATAAATTTTCTTTCATATATATATAGTTTAGATTACCTGTAAAATTTTCAAATTTGATAGTATTCTATGCAAATAGCAATTTTTAAGGGTTTTTCTAGCTCCCAAAAAAAAAAGACATACAACTTGAAAAATCTATGGAAAATTGGGGGAAATCTCCCATTAAGAAATTAATTAAGAAATGGAACCTGTTAGGTTACATATGTGGAATCTCAATTGCACATAATACGAAAGTTTAATTGCATATGGTGGAAGCTCAGTTGAACATGTGTGACAATATCCCATTTTATAATTAATTCTTCAATGGAAGACTTTTTCGCAATTCTTCCAAAAATCTACTATATTTTTCTTTCTTTTTTCCAAAAGAATGAGTCAATGAATAAGACTTTATGATATGTGTAGATGAATTATTGTGTCGTGAATAAGGGTTTGTAGCATCAACCCAAAGAATTTTCAAAATGGGTCCCACATTAACAAGGATGTAGACTACATGTACACTGTAGGATGTGGAAAATGATTTTATAGATGATAAAAAGCAAAGACTTTATTATTAAGAATATGCAATACTTTTCTTTTCGATTAAACAAAACTCTTTATTGCAAAATTCCCATAACAATTTTCTTTCGTAAACATATTGGTTACAATATTTTCTTGGCCACAATATTTACAAAGTTTACCTGCTTGATCCAAAATTATTTTAATGAAAGAAGAGATGGATGCACATAATTGCAGCATTTACGATATATTTTTATTTTATTATGTACATTGACTCAATGAGGATTTGTTTCAAGGTAACATTTAAACAAAGTTATCTAATACATTTTACATAATTAATTTATATATAGCATTTTTCAATGTATAAACTCTTGTAAGGAAACTTCAAAAAAACTTCAAGTAAAAAATAAATCTAAACAAAAAATGTATATGCAGAATAGTTATAATCTTAATTTTTTTTTACTTAAAATTATATAGAACCATACTGTATGACTGAGACTAGTTACTATCAATAAAATAAGAAATTTGGATTATTTTGTTAATTCATTAATTTTAAATGGATCTAAAATGTTAAACAACAAATAAACAGTTAAAATTAATGGATCATCTAAAAGAGATGTGCACATAGTGCCTATTATAAGCTATTAAGATTTTTTTTTAAGTTTAACCAAACTTATAGTAAAAAATTATTTTAATTTTTTTGTCATAAAAACTTAGATAAATTTATTGTAATTTATTCAAAAGAAAATTCTACAAATTAATAGTGTGTCGTGAATAAAAAGTTGTAGAGTCAAAGAGCTTTCAAAACTTGAAAAAGAAATGTGATGTGCACAAAATGCAAAGAAATTTTGTCAGCTTCTCTGTCTACTAAAAGCAACTTAGGAAAATGTGTTGTAATTTTGCTTTTGGTTTTGTCAAAAAAGGAATCAGTCAATGATGCGTTTTATTCATGATTTGTGTAGATGAATTAATATACGGTGAATAAAGATTTGTAATATCAACTTGTAAAGAATTTTCAAAATGGTCCCATCTTAACAAATTATATACAGACCACATATACAAGAAGACTTTAGGGATAAACAAAACGAAAATACTTTGTTGTTATTAATATTTAAATTAAATACGCATCTTCTTCTTGTTTTTTTTTTTTTTGCCAAAAAATATGTCATCTTCAATATAGTGAGATGATAGATTCAAATTTGCAATACGTACTTTTCTTCCAAATTAGACAAAACTCTTTATTACGAAATTTCTAAAAAAACAATTTATTTCAATGAAAGAAGAGAATGATACCCACAATTGCATCATGTACCACACATTTTTTTCTTTTTATTTCTGAACGAAAATTGTTCCTATTTAAAGCTGAAAAATGTTAATTAAGTTGAACAAAAATAGATTTGTGTTCAAGATGAAAGTTAATATTTAAAATCTGCTAGCAAAGAGGCATCATATACTATTTTATGTTTTATATACACTGACTAATGGAGGATTTTTTTTCCAAGGTAAAACTTAATAATATATACTATATACTTAATTCATATATAGTAATTTTCTATATGTGAACTCCTATAAGCATGAGTAAGGCTGGTCACCATCAATAAAAACAAGAAATTTTGATTTTGTTCATTTATTGAGTTTCTATGGATCTAAAATATTAAGCAACAAATAAACAATTAAAATTAATCGACAACCCAGAGAATGAATGATATGCACATATTGCCTATTTATAGTTTTTTTTTAGTTTTAACAAAACTTATTATAAAAAAATTCGTTGTACTTTTTTTTTTTCGATAAAAAGCCTAGAAAATTCATTATAATTTATTGAAAAGAAAATTCTGTCCATTAGTACTGCGCCGTGAATAAGGGGGTTGCAAACTTACAGGGAGATTTCAAAACTTAAAAAAGTTTATTGTTGTATATTTAATAAAGGGTCTCTATTTAATGAATTTAAACAACCATAAAATGCTATGTGCATATAAATACAAAGACTTGTCATTCATAATTAAATTAACATCACATGTACACTAATTATCATTAAAAAATTGTAACGTTCATGCGATTGAACATTGGTCGGAGAACCAAACTAAGATAAGTTGACTATGTTCATCTCTTTACAACTATATGAGAAAACCTCACACAAAAAAGATTTTCCATTTCCATGACCTGATAATTATTTTTTAAAAAAAAAATCTGTTCATAAAATCAACTTTCATAAGAAAGTCTGTGTAAAAATGTTGAAGCTAAATGCCAGAGTGGAATTTTCATGGAATGTTTTATAGGACCTCTTACGTCATCCTTCTCCAATTTAATTTCATACATTTGGACTCATTTGAACCCATTATTATTTGTTGGCAAAAAAGAACCCATCATTATTCATTATTGGACCTTAAGAATTAAAAACTTAGGCTTTCACAAACCTAGGCCTTCAAAAACTTGGGCCTCGATCTGATGTTATTCACTAAAAAAAAAATCATAATTGATACCCCAAGTTTTTTTTGGGTTTTTTTTTTTTGCCCGGGGTACTAATCACGCTATACATCTATTCTATTTGAGGTGATTATGTGTTCAAGGTACTTTTAGGTTATGTTTGGTTGGAAGGAAGGAAATGAAAGGGAATAAAAAATGAACTCCTCCTCTCGGTTAGCTTGAAATTTTGGAGGGGAGGGGGCTAAAATTTTCCGTTCTAATCCCTTCTATCCCCTCTTGTCTCCTGCCACAAAGTTATATAACGTTTCTAGCTCAATCCAAGCCTCCATTGATTGGAACATCCCCAACATGTACAATCTCAACAAGTTTGGTGCCAAATCGTTGTGAATATCAACCATCGACAGGTTTATGTCTCCTCCTCCTCCTTCTTGGTTGCCATAAGTGGCTGTTGAGGTTGTCGTTGCTGCCGCCGCCGTAAGAAGAACCTGCAAAAGAGAAAGGACCGTTGCATGCATGGTGCTTAATTGATTTTCATCAAAGATCGATATTCTCTTGAATTTTGATTTCAGGGAAGGTTCTTCTTTCGTTCTTCGATGGTTGATGATGGTTATGTGCATTTAATTGCATTTCTATCTATGCACGGGCATTTTAATGACTCATACTCTCATCGTTTATATATTGTGGCTTGGAAGAAGAGTAATGTATAGGCTTTTCATATCCTATTTATTAGTCACTTTCAATAAAGTGTGTGAAGGGATTATAACTTTATCACCCATTGTGTACAACTTAATTTGATAGCAAGTGATATGAGAGAGTCATCATTCTTTTTAACCGGTTTTAGAGGATGATTTGATTCATATAAAGAGATGTGAGAGGCATCATTCTTTTGCTTGCACTGTTTATTCTAAAAGATAATATAGGCATTGCCAACATGAAGAGAAGTTTGTTATTTGCATCTTAATGTAGGTCATGTAATAATTCCATATGCTAAGATGAAATTTGTTAATTTTATTTTCAAAATATATTATTGTGTCAATTAGATAAAAAAGATATTTTCATTATATCAGTTTATATTTTTTATTTATAAAAACTTTAAATTATTATTATTATCTAAGATTGATTTATTACTTTAAACTTATAGAATCTTTTAAAATTATACTAATAACTCTTTGTATATATTCAAAAGAATTTGCAAATATACTCAAAATTGGACAGTTATCAATGAAATGAGAGTGCCCTTTAATAAATTATGCAATTTAAAATATGGTTTAAATTAATTTGTCTAGCATATAAGAAAAAAAATATTAATTAACATATAAGGCATAATGGTAAATTAGTAATTACATCCTCTCTCTTTCTCTTTTGAACCAAACACAAAATCATTAAAAACTAATTATTTTCCTTCCCCTCCAATATAATCAAATAAGATAACATCAAACCCTCATATCTCATGCCATTCCCTCCTATCCATCCCCTCCCATTCCCCCATCAAACCAAACTTGGGTAGCTCTCTTAGCAAGGATTCCAATATTGTTTCACCATATTGTGATAGATTAACTCTTTTCTTGAGATCCAACCCTTACCAGTAATCAATATACCAATAAATTATAAAACTGTGAGCTTTCATTAGTAACTAGTTCCTTTCAATATGACAAATCAAGTTTACCCCCACACTAGAAAAAAAATGTCTACATTTAGTTCGAAGTGTATCAAATGATATTGACTTAAATAAGAATATGCATGAACTCAACAACAAATGAATATATAAACCAACATTCCTCTTTATGGGAAAAATGTTTTCTGCCCATTCAGCACTCAAATCCATTTACTTGAATCACTAAAATCTGTTATCTAGAATCTATCTTTAGGAAAATCAAAATTCTGAACACTGACTTTAAAAAATAATAACTTAATCTATGAATTTAATATGGACTTGGGTTACTTAAATTCCTGATTTAGCCTTGAGGGAATACTATATGCTAAACATTTAGTCACTTCCAAATCCATGCCTCCTTAAACCTTCTTTTTCAAAGTTATGGTTTCCAATCTTAAACCCTTCAACTCATATTTCCATGACTAAAACATGTTATCATAACAGGGTCATATTTATACATGCCTTAATCATTACTCATACATAACGACCTATTTGGTCCCATGAAATACAACATTTGTATTCATCATAAGTTGAATAATTATGCCAAACAGATAGAGTACATAGTGGATGCTCACAGTTATATACTATATAAGATTCTTAATGTAAGAGCTAATTGAATTTTTTTGAGAAATTAGGAAGGCGAATTAACTAATATATTTATCATATTTTTCAAATTAGTTCGCCTGACTCATAAACTAGTATATAATCTAATAATATACATAAGTATTTAAGAATATACTATAAGTAAATAATTTATTTAGCCTTTTTTAATCTCCTAAAAAAATTAATTAGCTCTTATACTAAAGACTAGACGTAGTAGCATATTTTTTTTTTTCAAAAACACCATAATTATTTTTCTTAATTCTCTCTCTTTCTCTCTTTCCTAATTATTGTTGAGGGATTATCAATAATAGATTGGACCACATTAAAAATGGGCAAATAGTATGCATCAGTTCCTAAGAATTGGAGGAGCAATATTTCCAAAATTGTGGAAGCATACATATATAATCGTTGGACCACCTTATTTACATTTTATTTACCTCTATGCTTTGAGGTATACTTGAACCTATATGGTTAGGATAAGGGATGTGGGGTGAGATTTCGAGGGCAATCCCAATAACATTGTAAAATTTTAAAAATTTGACCATAGCCTTATATGGTATAATTAAGACCTTGAGAAATTATTGACAATTTAATATACTTTAAAAAATAGTTTATCGAGTCAAATTCTATTTTTGAAAATTTATTTTTATTTTTCAGAAAAGTTAAGGAAAAATAGATAGGAGATAATTTGGGGCAAGAGTTTTTGTGAAAACTATTTTAAAGGCTAGAGAGTCAAATTAAGAAATAAAATCCCTATTTAATATGAAAAATTTAATTTAAGAATTTTTGGGATTTTATAATAATGAAAAAGGGACCATATTACAAATAAAGGATAACAGAAGGGTAAAATAGTCATTTCTCTCCCTTCCCACATATGCCTCATTATTAACCCGAGCTCCCTCTTATTTCCTCGTTTCTTCTTCTTCCTCGATGCAACAGTGTGGAAAGCTCGAGGGTGAGGGTGAGAGCAAGAGAGCAATGCCATGGAACTCATAGAAGAAGAGACTGATAGAGCATAAAAACCATCGATTATATGGAAATTCATAGTTTAAAATCTAATACTGATGTTTGGAGGTTGTTTTAAATTGAAATCGTTAGTTATATGGGATGGAAAATTTCTTATTGTTGACATGTTTGGTATGGGCTTGAATAGAAAATGATTTAATGGAAAATCTTTATATTTGGCATAGGTTGGAAATTATGGTAAGATATGTAAGAAAAACATACAAATTACTATATTTTCATAATGAGTAATATTATTTATTAATATAATTGATGTGCCCTGAATAAGGGTTTTTTAACATCAAGTTAAAGAATTTTTAAAATTGGTCCCATAGTAACAAATTATAGTCTACATGTACATTGTGGAATGTAAAAAAAGATTTGATGGATGAACAAAATTAATATTTGTTGTTGATAGGTCAATTTATCGAGTAGCAATGCCGTCTTCAATGTAATGACATCATCGATTTGGATATGTAATAGTTTTCTGTTAAAGTAATATGAAGATACTTTGAATTACATAAAAAAAAAAGTAAATGTACATAGAAAGACATTTTAATTAATTCATAATTTTCATCAAAGTAATTAAAAACATATATCTAAAAAGATAATTTTTGTTGCCAACTTAATGAAAAAGGTACATGCTGATTGTTAATTGATGTCCTTAATTAATTATATGTAATAAGTTTTGGTATATATTTTTTGTGGCTCCAAATCAAAATTTGGATATGATATTAATACTCTTTTCCATTATAATTATAAAACATTATTTGTAGTACAAATTACACTATAAATAAAGTAGATAAAGGTATATCTTGAGATGGTTAATTTGGTTACAATAAAACGAAAAATTACTGTAGTGTTTCAAGCATGAGAATTAATATTAGTAATATCTAATTGACAAGTGAAGCAGCTACTATTAACAACCTCTGAGAACCTTGCTAATATTAATTCTTTTATTCGAAACTATACAATAATTTCCTCTAAATTAAACATTATAAATTAGCTTTTAAAAATTAAACAGAATCCATTGTTGCACCAATTATCAATAAAGTAAGGAGTCATATTATCCTTTTCCACTCTTTCCATAAATGTATATAAAGCTTATTCTACTCAGTTTATAAAATTGATTAATGTTATCTTCAAAACAATAATATTATTTTCACTTTCTTTTTTTATTTGATTAAATGAATCAAAAAGGGACTGCACAACTTATATAAAAGCAATTTTTAAGTTATATTGTAGTTGACTAGCTAGCTATGATTATTAAATTAATTGTTATGTAAAGCATTATTTTCATCTACACAAAAATTAATAAAATAATAGAAAAAAAAAGTTAAGATTCGGCTCGTCCCTCTCTTTCACTCATTCACTCTTTGATCTAAGAATTCATAAAAGCAATAATCAGAAAAACTATGAAAATCTAGAGAAAATGAGCATATATATGCTATTTTTCAGATAAAAGATAATTGAACACCAATCAATGACAATATAACTATAAATATAATTGTAGAACTTAATTTTCTTTATTTGATTTATAATTATATAGAGGTATGCTCTTTATGACTACCAAAGATCAATCCCTATAATATTCTTCCCTATTTTTTTTATAGTGATTTCTTCTCTATTTTACTAGTTGTATGACTCTAAAACTTGGTAAAATTCAGTGAAGCATCTAACCATAAAATGTTATGCACCGAGGGCATAATAGACCAATTGATCCCATAATTTATTTTCCATTATTTTCTTTGACCAATAGGCCCCCAGCTTAAATATTCCACAACATAACATTGAAGCCTATTTGTTTTGCTATGTCTAGATATTTGACAAAATCGAGTATTAAATTTGAACTTAAATATTGTCTTCCCGGGAAATATCCCAGCCTACACACACACACACACACACACACACATCTATGTGGATCCTACATCTTTATCTCTGCTATAAACTTCTTTGCAAACATGGAAAATAACCATTTTTATGGGTTTCTATTGTAATTTTCAATTTGATTTTCTAAAAAAGGACTCGATGAATGACGCTTTTATTCATGATGTGCGTAGATGAATTGACGGACTGTGAATAACTTGGCAAAAGCAGATGTACCGTAAATAAAGATTTGCAGCGTCAACTTGTAAAGAATTTTCAAAATGGGTCTCATAGTAATTAATTATATATTGATCACACGTAAAAAAAGATTTTATGGATGAAAAAACAGAAAATACTTTGTTGCTATTAATAATTAAATTAAATATTTCATCTTCAACATAATGTGACATGATGGACTCGGATACTTTTCTTCCCAATTAAAAAAACTCTTTATTGCGTAATTCCCAAAACAAAATTATTTTAATTAAAGAGATTGATGCACGCAATCGCATTATTTACCACATATTTCTCTTTTTATTTTTGAATAAAAAATTGATCTTATTTAAAGCTGAAAAATGATAAATATGTTGAACAAAGATGAAATTTAATATTTAAAATATGCTAGTAGGCATTATCATATAATATTTTATATTGAGTTAACATTCATTTTTGTTCTGAAATTTTTATGGCTCAATATTAGCTTCGAAGTTTAAAAACATAGCAAGGTATTTAAGCCGTTGAAAGTTTGCCGCCTCATTTTATTTTACTGTTTTGTCCCTTGCTTCTTCTCTTATTTCTCAGAATGCCCGTTTAGGCGGTCTTCCCTTGTGCTCCTCACATGCTCTTATTTTATTTTATTTTTATTCCAAGCCAATGCTCATCACACGGCTTTCACCCCAACTTCCTGGCCTTTCATAACAAACTTCGTACACAAACGCCAGCTGTCCTGTATGTATTCGTGTTACTGTTGCCAATATATTTCATTTCAAATTGTTGGCCATTAATTTTTATGAAAGCAAATGAAAATTGTATACAAAATTGTAAAATATACATTAATTGTCCAATGAATATTATATAATTATTTTTCATACACTTTTTTCTATGTATGAACTCTTGCAAGGAAATTTCAGGTCAAAAACTAAGACAAATTCATTGTAATTCATTTAAAAGAAAATTCTTCCAATTAATAATGGGCTGTAAATAAAGGGTTATAGATTTATAGAGCTTTCAAAACTTAAAAAGTTTATTGTTGTATATCTAATAATAGACCCATTTAAAAAGTTTATTATTCCGTGACCTACTAATTTTTTTGAAAACAATATCTGTTCTTATAAGATCAAAGTTCATAAGAAAGTGGGTCTGTTTGTGTAAATATAAAGATGCAGAAGCTAAATGCCTACGTGGCAATTGGCATGGAATGTTTTATAGGACCTAATACATCATCCATTTCCAATTCAATTTTCACACATTTGTATTCATTTGAACCAATTATTATTCATTATTGGGCCTTAAGAGTTCAAAAAACTGTGCTTAAAAAAATTGGCCTCATGTTATTTACCAAAAAAAATTCATAATTGATATCCCTTTTGATGCAATTATTCTCTAGGGATTGCAAGTATATCTCCTAACGAGAATTCAAATTTTATTTTATTATGTTGTAAGAAACTGAATCTTTTCTAGAGACCAAACTCCTCGTAAAAATTAATATATATATCCAAATTCATGTGGCGAACCAAGATTTGAGAGAAGTTTCTGCATTTAGTTTATAATGGTACATTGAATGAGATTGCATTTAGTGGGAGGATACATATATTTAGCAATATATAAGTAAATAAATAAAAATTCTGAAAAAAAAGCTTTGTGGCAATTCAACACTTCAACCCATATAGTTTAATCACTTACGTCCGTATTCTAAATTCTACCTTTAGGAAAAATCCAAATTCTGAACATTAACTTTAAAAAAAATCATAACTTAATCTATAAAAATAATTGGACATGGTTACTTAAATTTCTTTGAGGGAATATAATATGCTAGACACTTAGTCGGATAGAACATTCCAAAGCATCACTTTTAAGTCTTATTGCCTTGAAGGACTTTCTAGAACCATTTCAAAAAATTTGGGAACAAGTGGAAGCTTTGTCTACGGATGAGATGAAGAAGAAGAAGGAAAAAAAGATTCAAGAATACAAAAAGATTAGCAGACTTGCACAATACAAAAAGATATCCCTTTTTTACAACAATCACTCCATGGTTCAAGGCATAACTTCTCCACAAATATAAACGTGAGAACGTAATTTAATCAACCAAGAGTGAAAATACAATATACAATAGAAACATGTGTAATAAAAAGTTACATATATCATATTCAGTCACTAAATAAATTTAAAAACACAAAAAAGAATAAAGGATTGAACTTGTACCAAATGCGTGTGCCCATTTATTTAATTTCTGTTTACCTTGAAGCAGATGTCATAACTTAATTTGTAGGTTTTCAAGCATACCTGAATGTGCAGATTAGTTACTCTTGGTACCCACACAAACCAGATCACCAGTTGGGATTCGGGTTATTATACACAGCAAATGCACAGAGAGGAAGAGCTTTTGGGAACCAGGAAATTGCAATCAGTTTTTCTGTATGAGTGGAAAAAAGGAGTCTCCCTTGTCTGTTTTCATTCTCTATAAATAGAGAATTATAAATGCAAAAAATGAAAACTGCCTTGCACGTTCCCGGATAAAAAAACTGTTCCCACTCATCAAATTTAAATTTAAAATTCAAAAATTAAATAGTATAGGGATTATTACACTTTAGAACCCCATATTTCTAATTATCGCAATTTTGCCCCACATCATTGGATTGGCTCTAATCCACTAAGGGTGGATTGATCCATTTTCCAACATAATTCATATGTTAGAGGGGGCTCTGGCTCTTTTGTTTTCTCTTTTGTTTTTTTTTTTGACAATCAAGAGTCATTACAGTCCATACGAATCAGGTTACTCAAATTCTATGAGGGTTCAAACACTAGATAATAACCGGTTATCAAACTCAAAGCATGCTTTACTAAGTGATCTGCTACATGATTCACACTTCGAGCCAGTCTCAAACTATCATCACTTTCATTTCTTCAAGAAGACTGCATAGTTGATGATACAATAAATAAGTAAAACCGAAATTGGATGGTACATAGTTGATGATGATGACTAGACTACATAAGAATTAAATAAATGCAGAACTTAACAATTAAAACAATTTCAGGAATTAAATAACATACAAAATAAATTCAGCAATTTTTTCTTGGATGTGAAAATAGCTGAAATTAATTTTTTACCTTCAATTTAAAAAATTAAAAATAGCACGTAAAATAAAACAGCATTTGATTAAATAAATCATGCATGGGAAAATCATAATTAAATTATACTATTTAATCAAATAATTAACTTATGGAAATTAACAAAATTACCATGCAATTAAAGAATAAAAATATAGTTAAAAAGTTTAATTTTGCCAAAAAAAATTTTCTGAAATATTCTATAAATAGTGGAAGTGAAAAATAACTAAATTAAGTTCAACAGAAAATTTTCAGAGTTAATTCAATAATACCATTAAAAAAAGAGCTAATTCAATAATTAAATGATAAATCACAAATATAATATATTTCACTGAAATAACCATATATTGACGCTGTTATTGGGAGTTAAACTTCAGCATATTTCATCCAAGTAAAATATTTAACAAATTTAAAATTGTGAAATAGTTAAATGTTAAATTTAATCTTAAACCATTAATAAATTATGCAAAAAGAAATTAAACTTCAATAGATATATAAAATAAATGGTATGTGACTAAATCACATTTATTTTTCATATATATAAGTTTCAGATATCAAAATAGCATGCGCAATAAAAATACGAGGGAGACTCCGTATTTATTTTCACATACATGCATCAATAAAATATACATAGCCCACAATATAACGGAAGAGCCCAAGTAAGAATGGCCCAACTTTCTGGCCCAGAGGCTTTTTATTCTACAGATATGGACCTATTATCTATTTTAACATTTTTAATTGTTTTTTCTTAGATCAAAAAAAAAAAAATTAAGCACGGGTTTTGTTATGTTGTGATATCCCATCACGCTTAATCAATATGGACGAACTATGGATGAACTGGATTCCTAGTGCAATTCAGGCCGAGCTTAACCATCATCAAACAAAAAATATGATCTTTTTTTAAAAAATTTACACTAAAAAACGTGTAGCGTTTCTACTATTATTTTTCCACTTCCAAACAGTAACACATACTTTAAGCAGACCTGAGATCAATCAGAGAAGCTGGTTATTTGTGGGTGAAGGTATCCCATATGCTGGGTCCTCTTCCAGCTGCGGATGCCGTGTCAAAAAGTAATCCCGATGGAAAAGTGCTTCTATACAATAGAGGAAACATCCAGAATCGGTGAAAGTCGTTGTGTCGCCACCGCATGAACCAACAGTGACTACGGCGGGAGCAAAGAGCAGGAGCAACTGTAAGTTCTTCTTCAAACATCTTTTATTAGAGACTCATGCTGATAATAACTTGTTATTAAATTAAGGGAAAGTAAGATAGCAGAAAGAGAGAATTAAATCGCAAGAGAAAAAAGCTCTTCTTCGCTATTTCGTGTCAATAGGACTTTATATTAATAGGCATCATTTTACAACATCAGGATAAATCAATTCTATGATTACATGAGATAATAAATGAATATAAAAAGATAATGAGAGATTATAGAAGATATAATAATATTCATAAAAGAACGTTCATTTTATTTTATTAGTTTAATGTGTTTTCAATTTTAATGCTTGCATGAAGAATAATAGCTTTCTATTTATTTTATTTTGAATCCTGTGAAAAACTTTTGAAATTTTCTTTTCTGAGTTTCGAGAATAAAATACTCATTTAATACACTAGTTATCCTAATTACAACTTTGTGCAGAAATTTCCATTATTTTTTTTAAAAAAATAGTAAACTTTTTAGTTTACACACTTATTAAGGTCACATTCTAAATCCGTTGTGTATGAGTGTGTTGACTGATGTAGAATTTACATATCATTTTGAGAATGGAAACTTTATCATACAGGGAAATGTAAAGCCGCAAATAATGATTCTTTAGAAAAATCCTATCAATAATTTCATCAAATATTCTAAACAATAATTGGTATTTTCAAAATTATAAAATAAATTCCGTGCAATGGAAATCGTAGATACAGCTCGTGTTTCTTTTTTGTTATTACAAGCTCTCTTCTGGGATCACCTTTTGGCAACTAGAATGTGATCTTTAGCCATTTGACAAGAAACATTTGATCAATTGACAAATTATTATTATAACACTAGCTTTAGATTATTGTGTAGCAACATATTTAATAGGAACCTATTTTGAAAAGATAAATAAAAAGAGCTTTATCATTAAGAATTTGACAATGCCATAGGTAAAATAAGAAGATCAAAATCAAGGCTTTATTAAATATCTTTTTTTTTAATTTTATAACAATTAATGAAACATAGCAATTAACCTCTTCGTCACATTTTTTTTTCTAGGATGCCATAATTGAAAAAAGAAGAAAAGTTATATTTCAAACTTATACCTCATTCCTTCAAACACACACAATAAAGCATTGATAACAAATCATTGAAAATTACATAAACAAAATAATAGATATTGACATCTAAAATTAAACATATTAATACACCCTTGGTAGTTTTGCTAGAATACATGACAGATAGGTTACAAACTAGCCAAACAAAGAACAAAAAAGATAAATATCAAGAACTTATATAACACAATACAAAGCCACATTCTTGACATAACTCAATCTTCAATTTGCATGAGTTCTATTTCTTCTCCTTTTGACTTGTTTATCGGATTGGCATCCAAGAGTCCTAACAAGCCATTGAGGTTTTCCAAATGAGAACATGATATGTCCCATGAAAATTCCAAATGTCATTCCACATCCATATCCTAAGGCCACTGGCTTCCAACCAAATCCAAATTTCTCATCATAATCGCATATTGTTGCAGGTGATTCTTCTTCATCCTTCTTGCAAGTTTTTGTCAATGGAACACCACACAGTCCTAAATTTGCTTTATATGAATCAATTTGGAATGTATCAAACTGTTTACCTCTTGGTATGACCCCCTCAAGTTGATTTTGTGAAAGGTTCAAAATAGCAATAAAGTTGAGGTTTGTCATTGCTTCAGGAATCTCACCCTCAAGCTTGTTGCATGACATATCTAACCATTCTAGATTTGTCAATTTTCCAATTGATTTTGGAATAGAACCAGTGATTCTATTGTGGGAGAGGTTAAGCCCTATTAGTGTATGAAGCTCTCCAATGGCTTTTGGAATCTCTCCATCAAATCTATTATTTGATAAGTCAATGGTGGTAAATATTTTCAAAATCCTTACCAGCTCTTTGGTATAACCTTTCCAAGTGATAGTCACTGAATCTGTATATTGTGAATGATTTTGGCTTGTCATATATTGGGAACCAGCTTGAACATTGTCTACTTTCATCATTCCTTGAAACCCCTTGATGTATGTTGTTGGCAAAGATCCATCAAAGTGATTGTTGGAAAGGTCAAAAATCCTTAATTTAGGAAATGGATGTTTGGTACTATTGGAACCACAAATGGCCCCATGAAACCCATTCTCTCTCAAAACAAGCACCTGTAACTCTGGCAAATCATCAAGCCAACTAGGAAATGTATCCCTGATCTCATTGTGACCGACATCCAAAATTTCTAGTTGCTTACAAAGAGCCAAAGATTGAGGCAACGATCCATTGAGTCGGTTGCTATTGAAACGCAAAGTTTGCAACACATTGCTCTTTGAAAAATATTTGGCAAAGTTCCAAAAAAACCATTCATCTATAGATCTAGAACAGAGAAATTAGGTAGACCAACAAGATATTGTGGAATAGGTCCTGACAAGTTGTTGTGTGACAAATTGAGTATAACAAGTGAGCTCGCATTTGAAAACAGAAAGGAAATGTCTCCACTAAATTCATTGTTTGAGACTGAAAAAAATTCAGCTCCATAGAATGGAATCGGGAGATTTCCTTGTAACATGTTGAAGCTGAGATTAAGATATGTGACACTTGTGTTTGAAAGGGATGAAGGGACTCGGCCACTGAAATTATTATTATTAAGCCACAAATATTCTAGTTGACTAAGCTTTCCAAACACATTAGGTATTTTACCACTAAAATTATTTATTGAAAAATCTAAGCTATAGAGATGTACAAGGTTTGAAAGGGATGTTGGGATTTGACCACTAAAGCTATTATTGGAAAGATATAAGGACATGAGGTTTACAAGTGATGAGAGAAATGAGATCCCACCACTAAATTTGTTTTTTGAAAGATCTAAGATGTAGAGATGTACAAGGTTTGAAAGTGATGATGGGATTTGACCACTAAAGTTATTATTGGAAAGAGATAGGGACATGAGGTTTACAAGTGATGAGAGAAATGACATCCCACCACTAAATTTGTTTATTGAAAGATCTAAGCTATATAGATGTACAAGGTTTGAAAGCGATGATGGGATTTGACCACTAAAGCTATTATTGGAAAGAGATAAGGATGTGAGATTTACAAGTGATGATAGAAATGAGATCCCACCAATAAATTTGTTTGAGGAAAGGTACAAATCAGTGAGTTGAGTGAGATTCTTGAAACTAAGAGGAATAAGCCCTTCAAATTGACAATCGACAAGATATAACTTTTCAAGGGACTTCAAGTGGCCCATGGAACATGGTACTTCTTTAGAGAAAGGGATGCCAGAGAGATGCAAATGCACCATTGAGCTCCAATTGACCTTTGAAAGTTGAATATTAATATTTTTATTCCATCCCAAATCTAGAAATTTAAGATTTTCTAAACCCAAAATGGTATTTGTTATATCACCTTGCAAAGAAGTACTACCAAGCGAAAGACTAATTAAAGAGGATGACATATTCTTGAGTGAAGACAAGGAGTATGGTGTAACAGAGGACATGTTCACACAATCTAATTTAAGCTCACTCAAATTAGTTATGTTTAGAATCGTCTTTTCCCAAGTAGAAGGCTCAAATCTTAGTAATGAATTCCAATTCTCATCAAAATTAAAAGACATGTCAAGTGAGACCAATTTAGACAATTGTGAAATTTTAGAGGGGATTTCACCAAAAAACTTATTATCTCTAAGCTGTAAGGATGTGAGATATTTTAGATTTGAAAGGAATGAGATCTCACCACTTAACTTGTTCTGACCAAGATTCAAATAAGTTAATTGAGTGAGATTTCTGAAACCAAGAGGAACCCACCCTTCAAAATGACATTCCTCTATATTCAAATGATTAAGATGTTTCAAATGACCAATAGAATCAGGCACCTCTCCAAAGAAATTTGTGATTCTAAGATCCAAAAGTGACATAGGAGAGCTCCAGTTGGACTTTGGAAGTTGACCATTGAGATTCCAATTACCTGACAAATCTAGTTGCCAAAGATTTTCTAAACAGAAAATGTCACTTGTAATATTCCCTTGCAACCCGGTTGTAGAAAGTCTAAGGGAGACCAAAGAGGATGAAAAATTCATGAGCAAAGACAAAGAGCTTGGTGCAATGGAAGACATATCTACATTATCTAAAACAAGTTCCTCCAGATTAGTCATGTTTAGAATGAGTTTCTTCCATGTGGATGGTTCAAGTCTCAAAATTTCATCTAAGAAAAAATCATTCCAAGACAAATCAATAGAGACCAATTGAGACAATTGTGCAATTTTAGGAGAAATCTCACCGACAAAATGGGAGGAGCTTAAGTTTAGATGCATGAGAGTGGAAAGATCACCAAATTGAGATGGTATCAAAGACCCATTAAAATCATTGAAAGCTAAGGTTAGTGTTTGGAGATGAGAAAGTTGGAAGAGGCTATTGTTTGGATGGAACTGACCTTGGAGCCAACTGCAACTGAGATCGAGGCCAATCACATGACCAGATACAGAGTCACACGTGATCCCATCCCACAGGCAGCAATTTGAATCATATCCCCATGAAGTTGTCTTTGGGTAAGATGTGTTCTTAACTTGAATGGTATATGGATCATAGTCATCAAAAAACTCATCACACTGTCTTGAAGCTGAATTATTAAGAGAGAAAGAGTTTTTGAATTGAAGGAGCTCAAAGGAGTCATGAGAGCTACATATTGGTGGGTTGAGAGAAGAAACTAAAGAAGAAAGGGAAGGAGAAAGAAAGAACAAGTGGAAACAGAAGACAACAATTCGAAACGCCATAAGTGAGAAGCTGGAAGGCTATATGAAGAAGTAGTGAAAGGTTGGTATATGAACTCTTAACAGAAGAGGCTATATTTATAATGGTATCCCATGGCATGATCCACATGCAAACTCCAAGACTTTGCCCACCCAAGGAATCCCAAAACCAAAAATAAATAAATAAATGTTCTTTCAAAAAGGAGAAGCAAATTAAAAAATTTGTTCACTGTCACAATTGGCTTAAAACAAAAAAAAAACATGGAAATTTGATAATGGTCCATAAAAGAAACTCAGTATTTTTATTTTTTATTCCAAGCCAATGCTCATCACATGCCCTTTACGGCTTTACGTGATCGCACTTGCCATTTTCCTTTTGAGCTGATGTTTCCTAGTATTACTGTTGCCAGTATATTTAATTTCAGATTCTTGGCCATTAATTTTTATGAAAGCAAATAAAAATTGTATAAAAAATTGTCAAATATACATTAATTGTGTAATATATATTATATAATTCATTTATGTATAGCGTTTTTCATTGTATGAAGTCTTGTAAGGAAATTTCAAGGAAACTTTGGGTCAAAAATAAATCTAAACAAAAATGTATATTCAAAATAGATAGCTATATAGGGAAGACTCTTAATTTTTTTTTCTTTGAATCAAAATTACTTAGAAGCATGCTTTATGACTAAGACTAGTCACCATCAACAAAGCAAGAAATTTGAATTATCTAGTTAATTTATTAATTTTCTATGGATCTTAAATATTAAGCCATAAATAAACAGTTAAAATTAATAGACAATCTAAAGAATGAATGATGTGCACAATGCGCGCACACACATGTATATATAATCTATTAGGAGTTTTATATAAGTTTTATGATATGTAAAGATGAAATTGATGTATCGTGAATAAAGGTTTACAGTGTAAACTCATAAAGAATTTTTAAAATGGGTCCATTAATGTTTCAAAAGCAGATGCATCGATATTTTTTCAATATATTTCATTGTTTCATGAATTATGTTCAACAAAAATAGATTTGTGTTCAAGATGAAATGTAACATTTAAAATTTGCAAGGCATCATAAACTATTTTGTATTTTATATATAGTGACTCATGGAGGATTTTTTTCAAGGTAAAATTAATGGACAATCCAAAGAATGAATGATGGGTACATAGGCCTATATATATAAGCTATATACACATCATATGAGTTTGTAGGGATTATTCATGAATCATTTCATCTGTATTTGAGTTAACCTTGATCAACGATAGAATATTTGTTGTTGGCAATATATAAAATCTAATACTTTAGTGAAAAGCATAGGTAATAATTCATCGATTGTCATTAATTATTTTTCTTCCTCAAAGTTGAAGAAGAGAGCAAGGAACACGTAGCAGGAACCCATCCCTTTCGGGAAGTGATTAATTGTTATCTTTATTTTTTTTGAAAATTTGGGATCTAACCTACAATGTCTCTATGTAAACACAGCGTTTTCTAGTAATTATGTGTACCAACAAAAGAATGAGGATTGGCAAACAAATAAAAATAAAAAGTAACTAATATCCTCTTAGAGGAAAGCGCGGAAGCTGCTATCATTGGCTTGGTCGGCCAACAGCTCCAGTAAGCATATTATTGGTGAAGATAGCTATAGTAAGATTTTGAGCACACAATAATTATATGAACACTAAAGCATAGGGCTGCACAAAGACCGGGTTGGACCGGGTTAACCATTAACCCGATGTCTGGCCCGAAAAAAAGGCAGACTTGACTTTTTGACCTGTGGACCGGTTCAGTCCAGTCCAACCCGGTACCAGGACCGGGTTGGACTTGGTCCACTGGGTTATTGGACCGGTCCAGTGGTCTCTTTCGTTTTTTTTTTCCTTTTTTTTTTCCAAAAAACTCATGGAAAAATATAAAAAAAAGGTAAAAGTAATTGAAAAATAGAATAAACAAATTGGAAAGAATTAAAAAAACAAATAAAATTATATTAAAAAATTATATAGATAATAAAAAAATGAAAATTAATATATTACCACCGGGTTGGACTGGACCATATGGTCCAATTACCAGGCCCGAAGTCCAGTCCAACCCGGTGATCGGGTCAGACTTGGCCCGGTCCAGTTTATGACCAGGTCACTTTTTTCGGACCGGGTTCCTCTTCGGGCGAGACCGGGCCCGGGCGGCGGACGGGTTTCCGGGCTACTGTGCAGCCCTACTAAAGCACTTAACCAATTTGATAATATATATAATCTAATGCTGTCAATTACAAAACATGAGTTGTTAATTTTCTATAATAAAATTATCAATATGCTAAACTTAAGTTTTTATTCAAATATCATGTTTGTCAATAAAAAACTAACAACTTCAGTATAGCAAGGAAATTAACAAATCTAGTTTTGAAAATTGACAACTAATCTTATGATTACTAATATTATGATCAATTATGGTTGTGTTTATCAATATAAGATTCATACAACTAGCTTATGTCACATATGAATATTTTAATAAAAAGCAAAATCATAAAAAATGTGGACCCCTATTGTTGGTGGAATCGGTAATGTCAATTAAAAATGGAATGACAGGAAATGCATGGAAATGGAGCAATGATAAATTATCATGAATTGGTTTAACAACTAATTAAAAATCTTGGGAAAAAATTTAGATTCTATATTTATTTCGGTAAGGATAAATTTTCTTTTAAAAAATACAATCAGACCCACACGGTTTCGATCTTTCGCCTTCTTAATCTTATATTTCCATCATTTGTCTATTTCCTTCTGCTCCCTCCTTCGAGGTAAGCACAGTGATAATAAAAAAAAATAGTTAGAAAAAAGGCTATTGGCCGGAAAAAACGCCTTGCTCATTCATAGGCTATGGAACTTTTTCATTTATTTTGGCAGGCGACAATAGACTTCTCTGGCAAAAAGGATTTCTAATTATTTTAAAAATTGCATCAATTTAAAGAAAATGAAAAAAAAAACTAGATGATATTTTATATTTAAATGGTTTCCAAAGAAATCTTCTTTTTTCTAAAGTTAATAATACATAAGTAAAATTAACAGTGTTAACATTAGATTTATATCTTTTTTAAAATTATAAGGACTAACAGTTTTAAACAAAGTGAGCTTTAGTGATCAAATCCATCATTTTTAAATTTCAAACAACAAAACCCAAATTAAAGTAAAATATAAAGATTAAAAGTTGGACCCTTGATAAAAAAGTTAAAATCCTTGACTTTGGAATGAAAAGCTTGGAACCTACCTCATCCCCAGCTAGAGCCGGGAATTTGGGCCGGGCCCGTAGGGCCGGCCCGATTAAGCCCGATTAATTGGAGGGCCGGGCCTGTAATTTTGAGCTTCCAGAAGGAAATGGGCCTAAAAGGGCCAGCCCTAATGGGCCGAGGGCTTAAAAGGGCCAGCCCTGTAGGGCCGAGGGCCGGCCCTTTTAAGCCCGCCATAATTTTTTTTTATATTTTTTTAAATAATTTATATGTATTTTACATAATAAACATATTTTAAATTTATGATTTTGGTTTATTATTTGTTGCAAAAACTTAAAATGATGATGATGATGATGTTACAGATGAAATACTTCATATTTTTTATCTCGCCAAAGCAAAACCTTCTAAGCCTATTCCTAGTGAAGCTTGGTCAAATGCAAATATTCTTAAAATTGAAGATAGTGATAATAATTGATGAAGAA
>QFDD01000317.1:0-47882 GCA_006871305.1 Vachellia collinsii | reverse complement strand
AGCCCATCTTCCCATCGACTGGACAGGATCTCTGCATTGGTAGTACAATGCATTCCTTTCGCCTCCCAAGCGACTCGAACCCTCGACCTCCTACCTTAACGGCCAAAGGGGAGCATCACTTGTACCCCTAGACCAAGTTGGTCTAGCGGTACAAGTGATGCTCCCCTTTGGCCGTTAAGGTAGGAGGTCGAGGGTTCGAGTCGCTTGGGAGGCGAAAGGAATGCATTGTACTACCAATGCAGAGATCCTGTCCAGTCGATGGGAAGATGGGCTGTGAGTGGTACAAGTGATGCTCCCCTTTGGCCGTTAAGGTAGGAGGTCGAGGGTTCGAGTCGCTTGGGAGGCGAAAGGAATGCATTGTACTACCAATGCAGAGATCCTGTCCAGTCGATGGGAAGATGGGCTGTGACACAAAGCATTTTTTTCACATGAAGAGGAATGTTTATTTATTTACTCATTTATTGCTAGACATGTTTACCTTCCTACAAAATGCAATCTCGTTCAATGTACTATCATAAATTATATGTGGAAACTTCTCTCAAATCTTGATTCGTCACATTAATTGGGATATCAATTATTAAGAGGAGTTGATCTTGAGGAAAGAACTAATCTCTTACAACATGTTAAACTAAGGTTTGAATTCTCGTTGTGAGAGGTGACTGCAATGCCTGGAATATGATTACGTCAAATGAAATACTTATATTTGAGAAAAATAATTTGGTATTGAACGGCCCAATAGTGAATAACAGTGGGTTCAGCTGGGTACGAATGTAAGAAACTTAATTGGAAAAGGAAGATGTATTAGGACATATAACACATTCCATGCCAATTGCCATGTAGGCATTTATAGCCTGTTTGATTTTTCACAATTCATTAGAATGGAATGCAATGTGATGCGTGGAAATCTAATATAATGAAATGAAGACTACATAGCATTTTTTTTAGTATGTTAATATAGATTCATGAAATAAAATTCATATTTTGTCAAAAAAGAGAAAAATGTGAAATAAAATTTTTAATTATATTATATATTCATTTATTGTTAAATACATGTATATTCCTATTAAATGCAATCTTATTTGATGCACTTCGAACACTAAATGTAGACTTTTTTTTTAGTGTGGGGTTTAAATCTTGGTTTGTCATGTTGAGGAACTAGCTCCCAATGAAAGCTCAAGGTTTTATAATTTATTGGTGTATTGATTATCGGTAGGGGTTGAGTCTCGAGGAAGAAGCTAGTTTATGACAATTTAGTAACCAATGTTTGAATGCCTGCTAAGAGAATGTCCATATTTGGTGCCTAAGGCTGTTTTTGGTTTGATAGGGGAATGAAAAGGGATGGATAGAAGGGAAGCGTACGAATAGGAGGGAAGGATATGGGATGGGAGGGTTTAATGTTACCTTATTTGGTTATATTGGAGGGAAATGAATTGAATGAGTTTTTAATAATTCTGTATTTGGTTCAAGAGAGGAAGGGAGAGAATGTTATAACTAATTTACCATTACTCCCTTATATATTAATTCATATTTTTTCTTAAATGCTAGACAAATTAATTTAAATCTCATTTTAAATCAAATAATTTATTAAAACTCACTCTCATCTCATTGATAACTCTTTAATTTTGAGTATATTTATGAAATATTTTGAATATATATGGAGAATTATCAATATAATTTTAAAAGATTCTATAATTTTAAAATAGCAAATCAATCTTAGACAATAATAATTTAAATTTTTTAGAAATAAAAAATATAAACTGATATAATGAAAATATCTTTTTTTATCTAATTGATACAATAATATATTTTAAAAAAATAAAATTTACATATTTCATCTTAGCATATGGAATTATTACATGACCCACATTAAGATGCAAATAACAAACTTGTCTTCACATTGGCAATGCCTATATTATCTTTTAGAATAAACAGTGCAAGTAAAAGAATGATGACTCTCTCATATCACTTGCTATCAGATAAAGTTATAATCCCTTCACCCACTCTGTACCACCATTCCTTATCACTCCAGCGCAAGCGAAAGTGTGTTTGGAATTGGATTGTCCGTCTGAGGGGTTTCGTTGGATTTTAGAGTTTTACAATCCAAACACGCTGAGCCATCAATCATCAAACAATATTTCAATCCCACAGCATTGTCTGGTTAGATTTAACAAAATGAAAACAGAGTATGGATAATCCACACAGCAAATCCATTCTGGAAAATGCTATTACCGCTGATTACAGATACAGTATGTAATACAAACACACCAGAGAACAGCGGAATTATCTGAATTATCTGATTAATAATATGCTGTTGAATTAAACTTTATAAGAGTAAAGTTTTCACGGGTGAGAACAGCCGGGAGAGAGGGGTGTAAGAGAGAGAGTGAGCGCTGAAGCTTCTATTTTTATTTTACGCTGAGCACATCATGGGAATATCACAAAGTACATGGAGATAAATTAGTCAGAATTTTTAACTTTCCTAAAAAAAACTTTAATTTAAAAGGATCTAAAATAAGGGGAGAAAAGCAAGGGATTGGGGAGGCAAATTTTAACTTCCATTCCCTCCAAAATTTCAAACTAAATGAGGAGAGGAACTCATTTTCCATTTTCTTTCATCCCCTCTCCTTCAACCAAACATAGTTTGAGAGTCATCTCAAATAGAAAATAAGGATAGGGTGATTAGTAAAAAAATTGGGGTATTAATTATGATTTTTTTTAGTGAATAACATGAGGTTGAGGCCCAAGTTTTTAACTCTTAAGGCCAAAAAAAATGAATGATACTAATGGGTTCAAATGAGTACAAATGTATGAAATTCAATTGGAAAAGGATGACGTAATAGGTCCTATAAAACGTTCCATGAAAATTCCACGCTGGCATTAGCTTCTGCATCTTTACACACACACTTTCTTATGAAAGTTGATCTTATGAACAGATTTGTTTTAAAAAATAATAATTTTCACTCATGGAAATGGTAAATCTGTTTGGTGTGTGGTTGTCTCATATAGTTGAAAAGAGATTAACATAATCAATTTATCTTAGTTTGGTTCTCCAACCAATCTTCAGTCTTATGAACATTACAATTCTTTAATGATAATTAGTGTACATGTGACAATAATTTAATTATGAATGCAAAGTCTTTGCATTTATATGCACATCACATCTTATGATCGTTAAAATTCATTAAATGGGATCCCTTATTAAATATTTAATAATAAACTTTTTCAAATTTTGAAAGCTTTCCAAAAGTCAACGACTCCTTATTCACGGCTTATTACTAATTGGCAAAATTTTCTTTTCAATAAATTACAAAGAATTTTTTTTTATTATAAGTTTTGTTAAAACTAAGAAAACCTCCTAATAGCTTATATATATATATGTGTATAGAGAGAGAGAGAGAGAGTATGTGCTTATCATTCATTCTTTGGATTATCCATTAATTTTAATTTTTTATTTGTTGCTTAATATTTTAGATTCATAGAAAATCAATAAATGAATAAGATAATCCAAATTTCTTGCTTTATTGATAGTGATCAGCCTTACTCATGTTTATAAGAGTTCACACAGAAAATTCCTGTATATGAATTAATTATATAGTGTATATTATTAAGTTTTATCATGGAAAAAAATCCTCCATGAGTCCGTGTATATAAAACATAAAATAGTATATGATGCCTCCTTGCTAGCAAATTATAAATATTAACTTTCATCTTGAACACAAATCTATTTTTGTTCAACATAATTCTCATTTTTCAACTTTAAATATGATCAATTTTCATTCAAAAATAAAAAGAAAAATATGTGGTAGATGATGCAGTTATGTGTATCATCAACCTCTTCTTTCATTAAAATAATTTTTTTTGGGAATTTCACAATAAAAGGTTTTGTCTAATTCAGAAGAAAAGTATTGTAAGTTTGAGTCCATCATCTCACTATATTGAAGATGACATATTTTCTGCCAAAAAAAGTATTTTCTTTTGTTTATCCCTAAAATCTTTTTGTATGTGTGGTCTATATGATATATCTAATTTGTTAAAATAGTACCATTTTGAAAATTCTTTAAGAGTTGACGTTACAAACTTTTATTCACAGTACATCAATTTATCTACATCTATCATGAATAAAACACATCATCGACTCCTTTAAAAAAAACAAAAAGAAAAATCACAAAACATTTTTCTAAGTTGTTTTTTTAGCTAGGGAACAATAAAAATTGCTATTTGTGTGTATATGTGTGGGTGTAGGATGAACAATTTTATTTATAAATGTTAAAATGTTGAAATTTTTGTAATAAATAATCTTGGATTATAAGATTAGAATACCGTTGAGAAATATATCGATATTTAATTCCCAAAAATGCTAAATATATGTGCATGTCAAATTAAATAGTCTCAGTTGTAGAATATTTAGATTTAGGAGCCTATTGGTCAAAAGAAAAGGAGAAAAAGAGATTGTGAAATCAATTGTGGAGATGAATTCAGGTTAAATAAATAAATTAATTTTAAATATGATGATTGTTCTATACAAGAGTTTGAAAATGAAAATAATGCTATACATAAAAATTAACTAAATAATCATAGACAGCTAAGTCAACTAATATGACTTGAAATTTTTTATATAATTTTTTCCTTTTGATCTTTTTAATTAAACAAAAAATGGAAAGGAGTTAAAATAATATCATTGTTTTGAAGATAACATTATTCAATTTTATAAACAAAGTTAAAATACACTTCATATATATTTATGGAAGCTGTGGAAACAGTAGCTTAGATAATATCAGTCCTTGCTTTTTTTTATATTTCATGATATGGTGGATTCTGTTTAATTTTGAAGAAAATAATTATATTACGTTTAATTTATTATAATCAAATTAACTATATCCGAAATACCTTTATTTACTTTAATTGTTTATTATTATATTATGTCCAAGTCATGATTTGGGCCGATAAAAAACGCAAACCAGACTGGACCGTATGAATTAATGAAGAACATCAATTATTAATCTATTAGCATGTATCTCTTTCATTATGCTGCCATAAAAGTTAGAGGTAAGTAAAAAAATGGAAAATCAAAAATCAAACTCAATTCGATTTTTTTTTGTTCAATTTTTTTGGTTTTCAGTTTTTATTTTATGATAAATTGGTGTTCGATTTTTAGTTTGGTGTCTATAAAAAAAATTCGGTTTTAACAGAAAAAGGAATTATATATAATATATATTTTTATTTAGTAAATTATTAAATATAATTATATTTATATATTTACTAAATAATAAATTATTACTGGTTATTATTACATATATTTTTATTTCATTATTAAATATTATTATAATATATTTAAAAAATATTATATTATATTTAGATTAATAAATTATTAAATATTTTCGGTTAGCCGAAAAATCGAACTAAAATAATTGAATTATTTCGGTTTGGTTTCTATTCGGTTTTATTTTTAGGAGCATTTCGATTTTTTGGTTTTTTCAAAAAACAGAATGTTCACCCCTAATAAAAGTTAGGGAAAATGACGATGATGTCCCATGTAAAGGAGTTTACCGAATGTTCACCCCTAATAAAAGTTAGGGGAAATGACGATAATGTCCCATGTAAAGGATTTTATAATTAAACAGTTCTACAAAATCATATAATTATTTTCAAGTTCTGTGGAGTTGTTAATGCATTAAGATGTGGTTGTAACTAATAACTTCATCTTAATACATGGAGTTGTTAAATGGACTTGACAGTAAATACACGATTTCGTGGGACTTTTTAATCGTTAAATCCCTGACACGGGATTTCATCATAATTTTCCCTAAAAGCTATAGTTGTAAAGAGGTAAATACAATCAATTTATTTTGGTTTGGTTCTCTAACCAATGCTTAGTTTAGATGTTATATTAATTTAATTACGAACAAAATTCTTTGCATTTTGTGCATATCACATCTTATGATTGTTAAAATTTATTAAATGAGTCTTTGTTTTAGATATTCGAAAACAAACTTTTTCAAATTTTGAAAGTTCTCTAAATCTACAACTTCTTATTCATGGTGCACTATTAATTGTTAGAATTTTCTTTTGAACAAATTACAATGAATTTGTCTTAGTTTTTATGATAAAAAAATTTAAAATAATTTTTTACTATAAGTGTTGTTTATACTTTAAAAAAAAAACTCTTCATAGCTTGTATAGAGGCACTATGTGCACATCATTCGTTTTTTGGATAGTCCATTAATTTTAACTTTTTATTTGTTGCTTAATATTTTAGATCCATAGAAAATTAATAAATTAACAAAATAAACCAAATTTTTTTCTTTTAGTGATGGTGACTAGTCCTAGTTGGTTCTATGTAATTTTAAGTTAAAGGAAAAAATTTAAGAGTATTTCTTATAATTATTTATTCTACATATACATATTTGTTTAGATTTATTTTTGACCTGACATTTTCTCACGTTTCCATACAAAAGTTCATACATAGAAAAATGTTATATATAAATTAATTATATAATAGATATTAGATAACATCCTTTATATTAGAAAAATGTCAAAGCTTTAGGCTAAAGTGTTGTCCAAAATTAAATTTTGTTTTGAAGAGAACTCATGGTAGGAGCTGGATTTTGACGAATCCAATGTTCTCATAGAGTTTAAAATGATGATGTGTAAAGGGGATGGTCAAGAGAATTAAGTTTAAGCATGTAGTTTAAAAATCCAAATTTTGAACCCAAGAAATTGGAGTAAAAGAACCAAAAACACTAAAAGAATTTAAGTAAAGTTACATGATTAATTTGATTGACTTTGAAATTCATGAATGCATTGTAGATGTTTATTTATGGTTGATCTTTGCCAAAGACCAAAGCTGAAGGTTTGAGTTAAAGAAGATTATACAAAGTAGCATCTTACCACTTTAAGCTTCAAGGTATTGCTTGATTATTCTCATTGTGCCATATGTATATGATTAACATGTGAGATAGTATATTGGTTTTTTTTTTCTGAATTAAAATGGCAGGCACTAACAGCTTGAGATTACTAAAGAATCAAATATGTGACCCTTATTTGAGAGATGCCATATCACTAGGTTACCATGCTTTTTTGGTGAGATAGTAACTTCTATATGTGGTTTGCTATTGTATGGATTGGATGACTATGGCCATATGTGACGTCTAAGCTTGAAATCTCACACCTTTCCCTTACCCTATCCATAGAGGTGAAAGTGAACCTCAAAGCATTGAGGCCTAAATAAGATCAAAATAATGTGGTCCAATGATTATGTGTGTGTGTGTGTGTGCTTGCACAATTTTGGAAATATCCCTGCTCTAATTCTTAATTTATGAGTTGAATAGGGAATCGATCTATATTATCTGTCCATTTTTAATTTGTGGTCTATTTTAAATTTATCAATTGTTTTTCTAAATTACTTATATCAATGATCTCTCAATAATAACCAAAAGAGTGAGTTAAGGAAAATGATTAGGGCTTTTTAGAAAAAATATGCTACTTTCTTTGATCGTTAATATAAAAACTAATTAACTTTTATAGGAGATTTAAAAATCAAAATAAATTATTTAAGTATAACATATATTCTTAAATGCTTATGTATATCATTAGATTATATACTAGATTATGAGTTAGGCGAATTAATTTAAAAAAATGATATATATTAGTTAATTAACTTCCTTAATCTCCAAAAAAAGAATCAGTTTGCTCTTATATTAAGGATAGAAAATAGGATATAACTGTGAGAATCCATGATGTAGTTTATCTATTTGGCATATATGTTCAACTGATGATGCCTGCAAGTGATGTATTTAATGGGCCCAATAGGCCATTATGTATGAGCAATGAGTCAGTTGAGGCAAATGATGACATGTTTCAATTTAGTCATGGAAATACGAGTTGAAGAGTTTAAGATTTGAAACCATGATTTTGAAAAAAGAGGATTAAGGTGGTATGGATTTGGAAGTGAGCTTTCATATGCTTGAAGTAGAAATCCTTAGTTTTTAATGAAACCTAAGTCTTCTTGCTTGAACAAATACATAATAAGATAAAATTTTTCAAAGTTAAGCACTATATTTTGGATATGATTCTAGAAAGTCCTTTAGGGCAACAAGATTAAGTGATGTTTTGGAATAGAGCCGGTAAAACGGACCCAACCTGTGGGTTATGTGGGCTCAACCAGTGCAGGTCAGCCCACCTATTTTTTTAAAAATAATTTTTTAAGTAAATTTTTTAGCATCTTAAATCTTCATAAATCATATAACACATAATTGTATATATTTATTTCAATATTTCAATCTTATTATTATTTATGTATCAAAAATGAATTTTTTAATATTAAAATACATAAAATTTATTAAATATATTATAATTGCTAAATAATATATAAAATTTTATTTCAAAGATGTTCTTTTGGAACCAATTAACTTCATATTGATTATTTTTGTAAATATTTATGTTTATTAAAATTTATAAATATATATATCAAAAAAATGTAAAAAAAATAAAAAAAAAGGCGGACTCAAGCTGGGGTTTTCTCAGCCCGCCAAGATGCGGGCCGCACAGGCCTGCACCATTTAGCTTGTGGGTTGAGGCAAGTTGGCCCACCAACCCGTAGGATAACCTGCTTTCCAGCTCTATTTTGAAATGTCATGACTGACTAGATGTCTAGCATATAATATTCCCTCAATTAAGTAACCAATTCTTTATTATGTTTGGAGATTAATTAACTTATAAGTTTTTATTTTTCAAAGTCAGTGTTTAGAATTTTGATTTTCTTAAAGATAGATTCTAGATAATAGATTTTAGTGATTAAACTAAATGGGTCGAAGTGTTGAATCGCCACAAAGCATTTTTCCCATGAAGAGGAATGCTTATTTATGTATTCATTTAATGTTAAGCTCATATATATTCCTAGGCAACCTCGTTTGATACACTTCAAACATTAAATGTAGATATTTTTTTCTAAGGGGGTTCAAATCTTAATTTGTTGCATTGAGAGGAACTGGCTCCTAATGAAAGCTCACAGTTTTATAATTTATTGGCATATTTAATTACTAATAGGGGTTAAATCTTGAGGAAGGGACTGGTTCATCACAATGTGATGAACCAAGAATTGAATTCCCACTAAAAGATATACCCATATTTAATACCTAAGGGCACCTTGAATAAGATCACCTTCAATAGAAAAATAGCTTGATTAGCTAAAAAAATTGGAATATCAATTATGATTTTTTTTTAGTGAATAACATGAGGTTGTGGTCCAAGTTTTTCCCCCTTTAAAGTAGACATCATGTGTTTTTCAATGAAACCTAAGTCATCTTGCTTGAATAAGTATGTAACAAAATATAATTTTTCAAAGTGAAGTATTATGTTTTGAATATGATTCTAGAAAGTCCACTAGGGCAACAATAATTAAGTGATGTTTTAGAATGTCTTAACTGACTAAATGTCTAGCATATAATATTCTCTCAAAGTTGACTCTGGAACTTAAAGTAACCAAGTCCAAATTATTTTCATAGATCAAGTTATGATTTTTTTTAAAGTCAGTGGTCATGATTTTGATTTTCCTAAAGATAGATTCTAGACCACAGATTTTAGTGATTAAACTTAAATGGGTTGGAGTGTTGAATTGCTAGATTGCATTTTTCCCATGAAGAGGGATGTTTATATATTCATTTTTCTCATTTGTTTGATCTATTTCATACACTAAATGTAGACATTTTTTGAGTAGGGGTTTAAATCTTGGTTTGTCTCATTGAGATGAACTAACTCCTACCGAAAGCACACGATTTTATAATTTATTGGTATATTTATTACCAAAAGGGGTTGGGTCTTGAGGAATGAGCTAGTCCACCACGATATAACAAACCAATATTTGAATCTCTGCCAATAAAGATGCCGTTATTTGGCATTTAAAAAGTATCTTAAACAAGATCACCTCCAATAGGAAATAGCATGATTAGTATAAAAAATTGTGATATCAATAATGATTTTTTAGTGAATAACGTGAGGTTGAGGGCCAAGTTTTCAACTTTTACGGCCCAATAATGAATAATGATGGGTTCAAATGAGTGCAAATGTATGAAATTGAATTGGAAAAGGATGATGTAGTAGGTCCTATAAAACATTCTATGAAAATTGCCACGCACGCATTTAGCTTCGGCATCTTTGTATTCACACACACAAACACTATTATGAAAGTTGATCTCATGAATAGATTTTTTTTTAAATAAAAAAAAATCACCATGTCATGGACATGGGTACTCAGGCTTGTGTGTGGTTGTCTCACATATTTGTAAGGAGACAAGCATCAATTTATCTTGGTTGGGTTCTCTAACCAATGTTCAGTCTCCTAAACATTACATCTTATAGTAATTAAAATTAATTAAATGGGGCATTGTTAAGTAGCAAAATTTTCTTTTTAATAAATTACAATGAATTTGTCTAATTTTTTAATGACCAAAAAATTTAAAAGAACTTTTTTATTATAAATTTTTGTTAAAATTTAAAAAGAAACACTCTTAATAGCTTATATATAGGCACTATGTGTTCATCATTCATTCTTTGGATGATCCATTAATTTTAACTGTTTATTTGTTGCTTAATATTTTAGATCTATAGAAAATTAATAAATTAACAAGATAATTCAAATTTCTTACCTAGATGGCGATTAGTCTTTGTCATAAAGCATGCTTCTAAGTAATTTTAAGTCAAAGAAAAAAATTTAAGAGTCTTCCTTATAGTTATCTATTCTGCACATACATTTTTGTTTAGATTTATTTTTTATTTTAACTTTCCTTGAAATTTCCTTACAAGAGTTCATAAATAGAAAAATGCTATAAATGAATTAATTATATAATATATATTAGACAACTTCGTTTAAATTTAACCTTGAAGCAAATCCTCTATGAGTCAATGCACAAAGTAAAATAAAAATATGTGTCGTAAATGATGCAATTAGGTGTATCCGTCTCTTCTTCCATTAAAATAATTTTGCAGCATAATCAAGGAGGTGAACTTTGTAACTATTGTGGCCAAGAAAATATTGTAACAAATATGTTTGCCAAAGATTTTTTTTTTGGAATTTTGCAATTAAGAGTTTTGTTTAATTGGAAATAAAAGTATTGCATATTCGGGTCCATCATGTCATTATATTGAAGATGACATATTTAACTATTTATAACAAAGTCTTTGCTTTTTACTAGCCATAAGATCCTTTTCTAAATCCTACAATGTACATGTGGTCTATATATAATTTGTTTAATTATATGGGATCCATTTTTAAAATTCTTTGAGTTGACGCGGCAAACCCTTATTCACTGTAGAGGTGGTAAAACTGGCCAGCTCGCGGGTCAAGCTAAAAGACTCCCATGCTAATGGGCTGGTATTTATCCAACCTAGCCCATCACTTTTTTTAACATTTTTTTCATATTTTTTTCAATTTGAAGTATTTTTTTTCATTTTTTTCAATACCTAAAATAAAATATATATTTTCACAAATTTAATTTATAAAATATAACACAAATTGAACATAAAAATCTAATTCAAATTTCAAATAATACAACTTAAACATATACAATACACTTCATAAGGTTGAATTCTAACATTACAATTCAAATTAAATATAAACCATAAATCAAATAATCAACAATCATCCAATATCAATTAGATTTAGATTATGATTAGATGTTGTTCATATATTTTTTTTATTAATCAATTTTATTTTATTCTTAAAAAAAGGTGTTGGTAGGCCCAATCATCAGATTGGTGGGTTAGCCCATCGTAGGTTAGACTAAAAAGATCCGCATTCTAATGGATCATTTTTTAGCCAACCCAACCAGTCACTTTTTGGATGGGTTGGCCTGTGGGCTTAACCCATATTACCGACTCTAAATTCCATGGCACATTAATTCATCTACACATATAATTGAATATGTTATTTATTAAATTCATTCTTTTTCGAAAAAAAAATAAAGAAAAAAATAATAGATTTTTCCAAGTTGTATGTCTTTTTTTTTTTTAGGAGCTAGAGAAACCCGTAAAAATTGCTATTTGTATAGAATACTATAGAATTTGAAAATTTTAATGGCAATCTAAGCTCTCTGTGTGCGCGCGCGCAAGAAAATTTGTATCAGTGAAAAAGATTTAGGACACATAGAGATGTGTGTTTCTGTGTGTGTATAGGATAGACTATTTTATTCATCAAAGTTAAACTAGTGAATTTTTTGTGATAGGGTTGTGTTAGTTACAAAGGTTGTAATTTTATTAGGAGAGATGCTTACATCTAATATTCGATATTGTGGAATGCTTGTGCTTGATAAAATAAATATTTTTAATTGTGCAACATTTAAATTTAGGGGCCTATTGGTCAAAAGAAAATGGGGAAAAGAGGAAGTTGTGGGATCATGGAGATGAGTTCAAGTTAAATGAAGAAACTAATTTTAAATACGATAATTATACATAAAAGTTAACTAAATAATCATAGATAGCTTATTCATCTAACATAACTTGAAATTTTTTATATAATTTTATAATTTTCCCTTTTGATTTTTTTAATTTAACAAAAAAAAAAAGGAAAGGAGGTAAAACAATATCATTATTTTGAAGATAACATTAATCAATTTTATAAATAGAGTTAAAATATTTCATATACATTTATGGCAGGAGTGGAAACAATAGCTTAGATAATATCAGTCCTTGCTTTTTTTATGATTAATGTAACAGTGGATTCTGTTTAATTTTGAAGAGAACCATTATATTATGCTTAATTTATTATAAAAAATTAACTATCTCCGATATACCTATTTAGAATACTAATCCTTATATTTTTATTTTATATTTTAATATTCTATTATTATATATTAATTATTATATGTTCTATTTTTATTTTATATTTGAATTTGAATATTATTATTTAATAAATATTAAATCCATTCTATTAATTATTAATTTAATTTGAATTTTTGAATTTCTAGAATTTCAAAATCTCAAATTAATACTAGAATATTATAATTCTATTTTTTTATTGTTTATTAGTATTAGTTTGATTATTGATTACCTTTATTTACTTTAATTTTTTATTATTATATTATGTCCAAGTCATAATTTGGACCCATAACAAACGCATACTAAGAATCTTCCTTATGAATTAATGAAGAACATCAATCATTAATTTATTAGCATGTATCTTTTTGATTTCGCTGTCATACAATGTATAGTTGTAAAGAGATGAACACAGTTAATTTATCTTGGCTCGGTTCTCTTAACAATGTTTATTCTATTGAACATTACAATTATTTATTGATAATTAGTTTAGATGTTATGTTAATTTAATTATGTAAAAAATCTTTGCATTTATGTGCACATAACATTTTATGGTCGTTAAAATTTATTAAATGGGGCATTTTTTTATATTTATGACAATAAACTTTTACAAAGTTTTGAAAGCTCTATGAGTCTACAACCATTTATTCACGACGCATTATTAATTGGTAGAATTTTGTTTTGAATAAATTATAATGAATTTGTTCAAGTTTTTATGACAAAAAAATTTAAAAGAAATTTTTTACTATAAGTCTTGTTAAAAATTAAAAAAACACTCCTAGTAGCTTATGTATAGCACTATGTGCATGTCATTCATTATTTAGATGGTCTCTTAATTTTGATTGTTTATTTGTCGCTTAATATTTTAGATACATAGAAAATTAATAAATGAACAAGAAAATCCAAATTTCTTGTTTTATTGATAATGACTTTTCTCAGTTATACAGTATGATTCTATGTAATTTTAAGCCAAAGAAAATAAATATAAGAGATCTTCCTTGAAACAATATCGTCCATGATTCAGTATATATAATAAAATAAAATTATATGTCGTAAATGTTGTAATTAGGTGTATCCATCTCTTCTTTCATTAAAATATTTTTGGAGCATATACAAGGAGGTGAACTTTGTAACTATTGTGGCCAAGAAAATATTGTAAGAAATATGTTTGCAAAAGAAAATTGTTTTGGCAATTTAGAGTTTCTTTTAATTGGAAAGAAAAGTATTGCATATCTAAGTCCATCATGTCACTGTATTGAAAATGAAATATTTAATTTAATTATTAATAACAACAAAGTATTTTCTTGTTTTTTTTTCATCCATAAAATATTCTATTTTTTTGAGTAAACCATAAAATCTTCTTGTACATATGGTACATATATAATTTATTAACATGGGACCCATTTTGAAAATAATTTATGAGTTGACACCACAAACCTTTATTCATGGTACATCAATTCATCTACACATATCATAAATAAAACGCGTCATTGACGGACTCTTTTGCTTAGAAAACAAAACGAAAAATTACAATAGATCTTTGTAAGTTGTTTTTTTTAAGTTGGAGAAACCTGTAAAAATTGCTATTTGTTTGTATGTGTGTGGGTAAAGGATGAACTACTATATTTATAAATGTTAAATTGTGGAAAATTTTTGTGATAAATAATCTTAGCTGTTAAGATTGGAATCTCACAAAGAAAGATGTCTACATATAATACTCAACATTGCTAAATACATGTGCATAGTAAAACAAAGAGAAAATGGAAAAAAAAAGGGAATCTAGAAATTGCAAAATTCCAAATTAGTTTTTTACCATTCTAGATAAAGTATTAATCGCTCCCGATAAGCAATTCACAACTTATTTTATAGTAAATATCTTATTTGGAATTTTGCATTTTTTAAGTTCCTTTTGCGGGATTTTGCATTTTTTTTAAGTTCCTTGTTTATCATTTTCATCTAAAACAAATAATCTTAGTTGTAGAATATTTCAATTTAGTTGCCTATTGGTCAAAAGATTATGAAAAAAAACAAAGAAATTGTGGGATCAATTTGTCAATTTTAACCTCCCTGCACAACATCCCATCTTTAGATGATCCACAGTATTTTCCCAATTTTTAGAGTCATAAGAGTAATAAAATAGTGAAGAATTATTATAAGGATTGAACTTTAGTAGTCATAAAGAACATGCCTAAAGAAAAAAAAATGAGTCGTTGCAATTATTTACAGTCATATTTTCATTGTCGGTATTAAATTATCTTTTGTCTAAAAAATAGTATGTATATGCTTATTTTCTTTAGATTATCCTAGGTTTTATAATTAACTAAATGATCATAGATAGCTTAGTCAACTACAATATAATTTGAAAATTGTTTTTATATAAGTTGTCCCTTTTGATTTTTATAATTAAACAAAAAAGGAAAGGGGTAAAAATAATATCATTATTTTGAAGATAACATTAATAAATTTTATAGTTAGAGTAGAATAAGCTTCATATACATTTATTGATTAATAAGTGTTATTGGTTTATTGATAATTCGTGTAGCGGTTAACTCTGGTTAATTTTTAAAGAATAATTATATTATGTTTAATTTATTGCAATCAAATTAACTATCTCATATATACCTTTGTTTAGTTTATCTGTTTATTAATTTTTCAATCTTAAATATAAAACCTCATTTATAGTACAATTTATAATTAAACAAGGTTTTATATTTAAAATCAGATGGAGTATTATATTATGTCCCAAATTTTATTTGGTCCTATAAAAAGTAACTATACTAAGATTTATTATGTATAAATGAATGAAGAACATCAATTAACAATTAGCATGTATCTTTTTTAGTATACTTTAAATTACATTAAAAAATGTATATGAAATGCCATGTTAATTAATTTGTAGTTTTCACAAAGTAATTTAAAAGATACTTTCTACAGCATAATGAACTAAAAAAGTATTGATATCTGGGTTGATCATGTCACTACAATGAAGTCGACGTTGGTGATTGATAAATTGTATTATTGACAATAAAGTTTTTGCTTTTGTTCATCCATCAAATTTTTTTTTTCCACATACCACAATGTGCATGTGGACTGTAATTTGTTTGTATGGGACCCATTCTATAAATTCTTTATGAGTGGATGCACAAAGCCTTATTCACGGAATCACGGCACATCAATTCATCAACACTTATATCAACACTTATAATAAAATTTTATTCATTGACTCCTTTTTTTAAAACAAAAAAATACAATAAATTTTTCGAAGTTGGTAATTATTTTATTTTCTTTTATAGCTAGAGAAACAGTAACATTTTGTAATTAATTTGTCTCTTTGTTTTTTTTTATTTTTCAAAAAAGGAAGGAGGGGAAAAGGATAACATCAGTCCTTACGTTATGGACCATTAGCAAATTTCCGTCTTCTAAATATTATTCTTTATTGATAATTAGTCTAGATGTAATGTTAATTTAGCAATATGCAAAAAGTCTTTGCATTTACATGTACATAACATCTTATGGTTGTTAAAACTTATTAAATTGAACTCTTTTTAGATATATGACAATAAACTTTTCCAAACTTTGAAAACTTTTTTTAAGTCTACGACCCCTTATTCATGGTGCTCATTAATTTGTAATTTTTTTTTTTTGAATAAATTACAATGAATAGTCAAAGTTTTTATGGCAAAAAAAATTAAAAAGAACCTTTTTAGTATAAGTTTCGCTAAAACTTTAAGAAAACTCCTAATAGGCACTATGTGCACGTAATTCATTGTCCATTAATTTTAATTGTTTATTTGTTGCTTAATATTTTAGATACATAGAAAATTAATAAATGAGCAAGAAAATCCAAATTTCTTACTTTATTGATAATGACTAGTTTCAATCATAGAGCATGGTTCTATGTAATTTGAGTCAAGGAAAATAAATATGAGATCTTCTTTATAGTTATCTATTCTGCATATATATTTTTGTTTAGATTTACTTTTGATTTGGAGTTTCCTAAGTTTCTTTATAAGAGTACGCACATAGAAAAATGGTATATATAAATTAATTATATAATATATTTTAGATAACTCTGTTTAAATTTTACCTTGAAACAATATTGTCCATGATTTAGTATATAATATAAAATAAAAATATGTTGTAAATGCTGCAATTAAGTGTATCCATCTTTTCTTTCATTAAAATATGTTTATATATAAATTGTTTTGGCAATTTAGCGTTTTGTTTAATTGGAAAGAAAAGTATTGCATATCTCGGTCCATCATGTCACCGTATTGAAAATGAAATATTTAATTTAATTATTAATAACAACAAAGTATTTCTTTTTTTTCATCCATAAAATCTTCTATTTTTGAGTAAACCATAAAATCTTCTTGTACATATGGTCCATATATAATTTTTTCACATGGGACCCATTTTGAAAATAATTTATGAGTTGACACCACAAACCTTTATTCACGGTACATCAATTCATCTACACATATAAATAAAACGCGTCATTGACGAACTCTTTTGTTTAAAAAACAAAACGAAAAATTACAATAGATTTTTGTAAGTTCCTTTTTTATCATTTTCATCTAAAACAAATAGTTTTAGTTGTAGAATATTTCAATTTAGTTGCCTATTGGTCAAAATACTATGAAAAAAACAAAGAAATTGTGGGATCAATTTGTCTATTTTGATCTCCGTGCACAACATTCCATCTTTAGATGGTCCATTGTATTTTCCCCAATTTTTACGGTCATAAAAGTAATAAAATAGTGAGGAATTATTATAAGGATTTACCTTTAGTAGTCATAAAGAGCATGACTAAAGAAAAACAATGAATCATTGCAATTATTTACAGTCATATTTTCATTGACTGGTATTAAATTATCTTTTGTCTGAAAAATAGCACATAAATGCTTATTTCCTTTAAATTTTCTTAGCTTTTATAATTATTTTTTTAAGAATTGCTAGACTGAGCAAGAGAGAAAGATCAGTTGAATCATAGCTTGTTTTCTATTATTTTATTAATTAAAGGGATTTGTGTAGATGGGTTCAAGTTACATAAAAAATTAATTTTAAATTTGAAAATTGTTGCGTACAAGACTTTGTATATGAAAATAATGCGATACAAAAAATTAACTTTGTCCTTTTTGATTTTTTTAATTAAACAAAAAAAGAAAAGGGGTAAAAATAATATCATCATTTTGAAGATAACATTAATAAATTTTATAGTTAGAGTATAATAAGCTTCATATACATTTATTGATTAATATGGGTCCTTGGTTTAATGATAATTCTTGAAGCGGTTAATTCTGGTTAATTTTTAAAGAACAATTATATTTTGTTTAATTTATTGTAATCAAATTAACTATCTCATATATACCTTTATTTACTTTATTTTTTATTAATTTTTTCAATCTTAAATATAAAACCCCATTTAATTATAAATGAGGTTTTATATTTAAAAGCAGATGGAATATTATATTATGTCCCAAATTTTATTCGGTCCTATAAAAAAAACAATACTAAGATTTATTATGAATAAATTAATCAAGAACATCAATTAACAAATTAGCATGTATATTTATCATTATGCTGTAAAAACTATCTTTTTAATTACTTTGATGAAAACTACAAATTAATTAGCATGGCATTCAATATACATTTTTAATGTAATTTAAAGTATACTCAAATCACTAAGAAAAGTATTGCATATACAGGTCGATCATGTCACTACAATGAAGTCGACGCAAGTAATTGATAAATTGAATTATTGACAACAAAGTTTTTGCTTTTGTTCATCCATCAAATATTTTTTTCCACATACCACAATGTGCATGTGGACTATAATTCGTTAGTATGGGACCCATTTTATAAATTCTTTATGAGTTGATACCACAAAGCCTTATTCACAGCACATCAATTCATCAACACATATGATAAAATTTCATTCATTGACTCCTTTTTTCAGAACTAAGAAAAAAATACAATAGATTTTTCAAAGTTGGTATTTTATTTAATTTTCTTTTTTTTTTGGTGAAGTAATTTTATTTTTATAGCTAGAGAAACAGTAACGTTTTTTAATTAATTTGTCTCTTTTGATTTTTTATTTTTTTTAAAAAAGTAGAGGAGTGGAAAAAGATAACATCAGTCCTTGTATTATGGACTATTAGCAAATTTCCATCTTCTAAATATTACAATTCTTTATTGATAATTAGTCTAGATGTAATCTTAATTTAGCAATATGCAAAAAGTCTCTGCATTTACATGCACATCACATCTTATGGTAGTTAAAACTTGTTAAATTGGGCTTTTCTAGATATATGACAATAAACATTTTCAAACTTTGAAAGCTCTCTATGAGTTTACAACCCCTTATTTACGGTGCTTATTAATTGGTAGAATTGTTTTTTTGAATCAATTACAATGAATAGTCAAAGTTTTTATGACAAAAAAAATTAAAAAGAACTATTTTAGTATAAGTTTTGTTAAAACTTAAAAAGAAACACTCTCAATAGCTTATATATAGGCACTATGTTCACATCAGTCATTATTTGGATTGTCTGTTAATTTTAACTGTTTATCTCTTTCTTAATATTTTAGATCCATAGAAAATTAATAAATTAACAAAATAATACAAATTTCTTGCTTTATTGATGGTGATTAGACTCAGTCATACAGTAAGGTTCTATGTAATTTTAAATCAAAGAAAAAATTTATGAGTCTTATAGTTATCTATTCTGCATGTACATTTTTCTTTTGATTGATCTGAAGTTTTCTTGAAGTTTCCTTACAAGAGTTCATACATAGAAAAATGATATAATAAAATAAGTGATATATATGAGATTACTTCATTTAAATTTTACCTTGAAACAAATCCTCCATGAGTCAATGCACATAATAAAATAAAAATATATGTTGTAAATGCTGCAATTATGTGTATCCATCTCTTGTCTCATTAAAATAATTTTGCAGCATGATGAAGGACGTGAACTATTGTGGCCAAGAAACTATTGTAACAAATATGTTTAAAAAAGAAAATTGTTTTGGGAATTTTGCAATAAAGAGTTTTGTTTAACTGCAATGTAAAATATTGCATATCTGGATCCATCATGTCATTATATTGAAGATGAAATATTTAACTTAATTATTAATAAAGCAAATTATTTTCTTTTTTTCATCCCATAAAATCTTCTATTTATTTTTTGAGTAAACCATAAAATATTCTTGTACATATGGTCATATATAATTTATTATAAGGAATAAAAGTAATAAAATAGAGAAGAATTATTATAAGGATTGACCTTTAGTAGTCATAAAGAGTATGCCTCTATGTAATTATATATCGAATAATGAAAAATGAGTCTTTACAATTATTTACAGTCATATTTTCATTGGCTGGTATTAAATTATCTTTTGTTAGAAAAATAGCACATATATGCTCATTTCCTCTAGATTTTCTTAGCTTTTATAATTATTTTTTATGAATTGTTAGACTGAGAGAGAGGGAAAGATCAGTTGAATCTTAGCTTGTTTTCTATTATTTTATTAATTAAATGGATTTGTGTAGATGGGTTCAAGTTACACAAACACTCTAATTTTAAATATGACGATTGTTGAATACAAGAATTTGTACAAGAAAATAATGCTATAGATAAAAATTAACTAATAATCATAGATATCTTAGTCAACTACAATATAACTTGAAAATTGTTTTTATATAAGTTGACCCTTTTGATTTTTTTAATTAAACAAAAAAAGGAAAGGAGTAAAAATAATATATTTATTTTGAAGATGACATTAATAAATTTTATAATCAGAGTAGAATAAGCTTTATATACATTTATTGATCAATATGGGTCCTTGGTTTATTTTAATTTTTTTTTTGCCAAAGGATCCTTGATTTATTGATAATTTGTGCAGCGGTGAATTCTGGTTAATTTTTAAAAGAATAATTATATTTTGTTTAATTTATTGTAATTAAATAAACTATCTCACGTACCATTATTTACTTTATTTGTTTATTAATTTTTCCAATCTTAAATATAAATCTTAATACAGTACAATTTATAATTAAACGAGGTTTTATATTTAAAATTAGATGGAGTATTATATTATGTCCCAAATTTTATTCGGTCCTATAAAAAAACAATACTAAGATTTATTATGTATAAATTAATTTAGAACATCAATTAACAATTAGCATGTATCTTTTTCATCATGTTGTAAAACCTATCTTTTTAGTTACTTTGATGAAAACTAGAAATTAATTAACAGGTCATTCCATATACATTTGCTCTTTTTTTAATGTAATTCAAAGTATACTCAAATTACTAAGAAAAGTATTGTATATCCTAGTCGATCATGTCACTACAATGAAATCAATACTAGTAATTGATAAATTAAATTATTGACAACAAAGTTTTTGCTTTTGTTCATCCATCAACTATTTTTTTTTTCCACAGAGCACCATGTGCATGTGGACTATAATTTATTAGTATGGGACCCATTTTATAAATTCTTTGAGTTGACACCATGAAACCTTATTCACGCCAAATCAATTCATCAACACATATAATAAAATTTCATTCATTGACTTCTTTTTTTCAAAAAAAAACAATAGATTTTTCAAAGTTGGTATTTATTTTATTTTCTTTTTATAGCTAGAGAAACAGTAACATTTTGTAATTAATTTGTCTCTTTTGATTTTTTCTTAAAAAGAAAAGGAGTGGAAATAGATAACATCAATCCTTACATTATGGACCATTAGCAAATTTCCATCTTCTGAAAATTACAATTCTTTACTGATAATTAGTCTAAATGTAATGTTAATTTAGCAATATGCAAAAAGTCTTTGCATTTACATGCATATCACATCTTATATTCATGAAAACTTATTAAATTGGACCTCTTTAGATATATGACAATAAACCTTTCCAAACTTTAAAAGCTTTCTATGAGTCTACGACCCCTTATTCACTGCGCTTATTAGTTGTCAGATTTTTTTTTGAATAAATTACAATGAATAGTCAAAGTTTTTATGACAAAAAAATTAAAAAGAACTATTTTAGTATAAGTTTTGTTAAAACGTAAAAAAAAAACTCTTAAAGCTTATATATAAGCACTATGTAAGGTTCTATGTAATTTTAAATCAAAGAAAAATTTTAAGAGTCTTATAGTTATCTTTTCTGCATGTACAATTTTGTTTAGATTGACTTGAAGTTTTCTCGAAGTTTTCTTACAAGAATTCATATATGCTTTGATATCAAATAATACGGATCCAACCCTGTAACTTAAGGAATTGATCAACTAAAACCTTAGAGGAACTTGTCTTTAGATCCCTAGCTATAAAAAGGCTCCATAAAAGTTGATTAGACTTTTGCAACCTGACCGATCAGTTAAAACCCTAGAGGAACTCTTCTCTAGATCTTTAACTATAAAAGGCTCCACAAGAGTTGATCACTCTCTTGTGATCCAACCATATTCTATCCCGAATACAAACCACAAGTTAAAATTTGCTGAGGAAAAACTTATCATTCAACCCGAAACAACTGAATACAACTTCTCCTTAAATAGAAAATTTACTAGCCCTAAGATAACTCAAAATATTAAAAATATATAATGTCATCTACTTAAATTAAATCAAAGATATTGATATTAAATAATATCCTTGAGATCCCTAATTTGGTACTCATATAACTAAAATATTATCCTAAAAGATAAACTACTAATATATCCTAAAAATTGTTAACATGATTCAAAATATCTAAAAGATAAATCAAATATTCCTAATAATCAACTAAATACAAAATAAACCTTTTTAAATAATAGAATTACATAGAAAATAAAAAAAAGGATTTAATTATCTTCTTCCATGTGCTTCTTTGAATAGTTGAATGCCAAGCAAGATATCTACTTGAATTAATATAATTGTTCGATAGGAATCCAGAGAGCATAGAGTTTTGTCGAAGTTTCCATACAAGAGTTCATACATAGAGAAAATATTATATTCAAATTAATTATATAATAGATATTAGATAACTTCATTTAAATTTTACCTTGAAACAAACCCTCCATGAGTCAATGTGTATAATAAAATAAAAATATATGTCATAAATGCTGCAATTATGTGTATCCGTCTGTTCTTTCATTAAAATAATTTTGGAGCATGATCAAGGAGGTGAACTTTGTAACCATTGTGGCCAAGAAAATATTATAACTAATATGATTGCAAAAGAAAATTGTTTTGGTAATTTTGCAATAATGAGTTTTGTTTAATCGGAAAGAAAAGTATGGCATATCAGGATCCATCATGTCATTATATTGAAGATGACAAATTTAACTATTAATAACAAAGTCTTTGCCTTTTATCATCAATAAAATCTTTTGTTACATCCTGCAATGTACATGTGGTTTATAAATAATTTGTTAATATGGGACCCATTTTGAAAATTCTTTGAGTTGACCCTACAAATCCTTATCCACCGCACATCAATTCATGTACACTTATCACTAAGTGTTATTCATTGACTCATTCTTTTTGACAAAAAAGAAAGAAAGAAAGAAAAATATAATAGATCTTTCCAAGTTGTATGTCTTGTTTTTTTTTTGGAGCTCGAGACACCCATAAAAATTGCTATTTGCATAGAATACTATAGAATTTGAAAATTTTACGGGCAATCTTATATATATATATATATGCAAGAAAGTTAATTATAGCAATGATAAAGATTTAGGACACACACAGATGTGTGTTTACGCATAAGTATAGGACATACTATTTTATGTATAAATGTTAAACCGCTAATGTTTTTTTTTTTTGGTGATAGGTTATGTTAGTTGCTGATGTTGTAATTTTATTGTGAGAGATGCTCACATTTAATATCTGATAGTGTCAGATGATTGTGATTAATAAAATAAACATTTTTAATTGTGGAATATTTAAATTTAGGGCCCTATTGGTCAAAAGAAAAGGGGAAAAGAAACTAATTTTAAGTATGATGATTGTTCCATACTAGATTTTGTACATGAAAATAATGCTATACATAAAATTAACTAAATAATCCTAGATAGCTTAGTCAACTAATATAACTTGAAATTTTTTAAGTAATTTTTTCCTTTTGATTTTTTAACTAAAAAAAAAAGGAAACGAGTGAAAATAATATCATCATTTTGAAGATAACATTAATCAATTTAATAAATAGAGTTAGGATAGGCTTGATATACATTTATGGAAGGAGTCGAAACATTAGCTTAGATAATATCAGTCCTTGGTTTTTATATAATACGTGCAACTGTGGGTTCTGTCTAATTCGGAAGAGAATAATTATATCATCTTTAATTTATTGTAAACAAATTAACTATCTTTGATATACCTTTATTTACTTAATTTGTTTATTATTATTGTATTATGTCCAAGTCTTGATTTGGACCGATAAAAAAACGCATACGGAGACTCATTCGTATAAATTACTGAAGAACATCAATTAACAATATATTAGCATGTATCTCTTACCTTATGCTGCCATAAAAAGTATATTTTTGATTATATGTCCTTTAATATTGATGAAAATTATGAATTAATTAACTTCTATTTCTGTATACATTTCAGTTCTTTTTATAATTTAGAGTATCATCAAGTCACTTTAGAAAAAAAAACGAAGCATTGCATACTCGAGTCGATCATATCACTGACCTCTCACTTGAGAGATTGCATAACTCAGATGAATGATTTTCCCTAGAAACCTCACTCCCTTTCCTTTACGTTAACCATATTGGTGCAAGTACACCTCAAAGTATAGGTTCACAAATAAAGTGTAAATAGTGTAAAACATTCCATGCATGCAGATTGCCTCGCAGGCATTAATTAATTAGCTTCTGCATCTTTATACGCACACACTTTCTTATGAATATTGATCTTATGGACAAATATTCTTTTAAAAAAATTAGTAGGTCATGGAAATGATAAATATGGTTTGTGAGTGTGTGGTTGTCTCATGAAGGGATGAACACAATCAATTTATCTTGGTTTGATTCTTCTACCAATGTTTAGTCTCCTAAATATTATAATTCTTTCTTGATAATTAGTCTAGATGTGATGTTAATTTAATTATGAATAAAAAGCCTTTGCATTCATGTTCATATTACATCTTATGATCGGTAAGATTTACTAAATAGGATTACTTTTAGAAATACGATACTAAACTTTTCCAAGTTTTGAAAGATCTTTATGAGTATACGAATCCCTTATTCACGACCCATTATTAATTGGGAGAATTTTCTTTTGAATAAATTACAAGGAATTTGTCTAAACTTTTTATGGCAAGAAATTACAAAGATTTTTTTTTTTTTTTGCTTTTGTTCATCCATCAAATCTTTTTTTACATACCACAATGTGCATGTGGACAATAATTTGTCACTATGGGACCCATTTTAAAAAAATTCTGTATGACTTTATTGACGGCACATAATTCATCTAAACATATCACAAATTTTCATTTATTTACTCCTTTTTTAAAAAAAATAAAAATTACAATAGATTTTTCTAAGTTGGTAGTTTCCTTTTCTGTTTATAGCTAGAGAAACTGCAACGTTTTTTAATTAATTTGTATCTTTTGATTTTTTTTACTTTAAAAAAGGAAAGGAATGAAAATAATAATATTATTTTGAAGACCATATACATTTACTAAAGGAGTGGAAAAGGTAATATTAGTCGTTGCGTTATTGATAATTCATGGAACAGTGAATTATAATGGAGAAATATTGATACCAAAGTCCACGAAGAAACAACCACTGAGTTTCTTTTATGAACCATTAGCAAATTTCCATGTTTTTTTTTTTGTTTCAAGCCAATTGTAGTAGTGAACAAATTTTTTTAATTTGCTTCTCCTTTTTGAAAGAACATTTATTTATGTCTGGTTTTGGGATTCCTTCGTAGACAAAGCCTTGGAGTTTGCATGTGGATCACGCTATAGGGTACTGTTATAAATATAGCATCTTTTGTTAAAGAGTCCATATAACAACCTTTTACTGCTTCTTCATATAGCCTTCCAACTTTTCATTTATGGCATTTCGAATCATCATCTTTTGTTTATGCTTGTTCTTTCCTTGTCCTTTCGTTTCTTCTTCACTTTCTTCTTTCAATCCACCACTATGTAGTTCTTATGACTCCTTCGTGCTCCTTCAATTCAAAAACTCTTTCTCTCTTAATTATTCAGCTTCAACATGGTGTGATGAATTTTCTGATGATTATTATCCCTCTAAGATTCAGTTTAAGAACACATCTTACCCAAAGACAGCTTCATGGAGAAATGATTCAGATTGCTGCTTGTGGGATGGGATCACGTGTGACTCTATGTCTGGTCACGTGATTGGCGTCGATCTTAGTTGTAGTTGGCTCCAAGGTAAGCTCTATCCAAACAATAGCCTCTTCCAACTTTCTCATCTCCAAACACTCAACTTAGCTTTCAATGATTTTAATGGGTCTTTGATACCATCTCAATTTGGTGATCTTTCCTCTCTCATGCATCTAAACTTAAGCTCCTCTTGTTTTGTTGGTGAAATTCCTCCTAAAATTGCACAATTGTCTCAATTGGTCTCTATTGATTTGTCTTCGAATTATATTTTCTTAGATGAATCTTTTAGTTTAAGACCTGAACCATCCACTTGGGAGAAGCTTGTTCTAAACATGACTGATCTGCAAGAACTTGTTTTAGATTGGGTAGATATGTCTTCCATTCCATCAAGTTCCTTGTCTTTGCTCATGAATTTGTCATTCTCCCTAGTCACCCTTAGACTTTCTGGAACTGATTTGCAGGGGAATATTACAAGTGACATTCTATGTTTAGAAAACCTTAGACAACTGGATTTGTCATATAATGGAAATCTCAATGGTCAACTTCCAAAGTACAATTGGAGCTCTCCTATGTTACTTCTGGATCTTGGTAGCACAAATTTCTTCGGAGAGGTGCCAGATTCTATTGGCTATTTGAAACATCTTAATCATTTGAATCTAGAGGAATGTCATTTTAAAGGGCGAGTTTCACTTGGTTTGAGGAATCTCACTCAGTTAACTTATTTGAACCTTGGTGCGAACATGTTTAGTGGTGAGATCTCATTCCTTTCAAATCTAGAACATCTCACATCCTTACAGCTTAGAGGAAATAAGTTTTTTGGTAAAATCCACTCTGAAATCTCACAATTGTCTCATTTGGTCTCACTTGACATGTCTTTTAATTGGGGTGAGAGCGGGAGTTCATTGCTAAGATTTGAGCCTTCTACTTGGGAAAAGCTTATTCTAAACACAACTAATTTAAGGGAGCTTACATTAGATTATGTGGACATGTCCTCTGTTACATCAAACTCCTTTTCTTCACTCAGGAATTTGTCATCCTCTTTGATCAGTCTTCAGCTTTCAAGTACTTCTTTACAAGGTGATATAACAAATGCCATTTTGTATTTAGAAAATCTTAAAGTTCTAAATTTGGCAGTGAATACAGATATCAAGGTTCAACTTTCAAAGCTCAATTGGAGCTCAATAATGGACTTGAATCTCTATGGCATCCCTTTCTCAAGAGAAGTACCAAACTCCATAGGCCACTTGAAGTCTCTTGAAAATTTAGATCTTTCATATTGTCAATTTGGAGGGTATATTCCTTTGAGTTTCAAGAATCTCACTCAACTTACTCATTTGTACCTTTCTTCAAACAAATTTAGCGGTGGGGTCTCATTTCTTTCAACACTCACTCAACTCACTAGTTTGGACCTTTCCTCAAACAAATTTAGTGGTGGAGTCTCATTTCTTTCAGCACTTGTAAATATCATTTCATTAGATCTTTCAAATAATATTTTTAGCGGTCAAATCCCATCTTCCCTTTCAAACTTTGAACATCTCTTCAACTTAGATATTTCAATAAATAACTTTAGTGGTGAAATACCTAATGTGTTTGGAAAGCTTAGTCAATTAGAATCATTGGCAATTAATAATAATAATTTTAGTGGTCAAGTCCCTTCATCAATTTCAAACACAAGTATTGCATTTCTTGATCTGAGCTTCAACATGTTACAAGGAAATCTCCCGATCCCATTCTATGGAGCTACATATTTTTCAGTCTCAAACAATAAATTTAGTGGAGACATTTCCTTTCTGTTTTGTGATGCAAGCTCACTTGAGATACTCAATTTGTCACACAACAACTTGTCAGGAACCATTCCACAATGTCTTATTGGCCTTCCCAAACTCTCTGTTCTAGATCTACAGATGAATGATTTTGCTGGAACTTTGCCAAACAATTTTTCAAAGAGCAATGTGCTGCAAACTTTGCATTTCAATAGCAACCGACTCAAGGGATCATTGCCTCAATCTTTGGCTCATTGTAATCAACTAGAAATTTTTGATGTTGGTCAAAATGAGATCAAGGATACATTTCCTAGTTGGCTTGGTGATTTGCTAGAGTTACAAGTGCTTGTTTTGAGAGAAAATAGGTTTCATGGGGCCATTTTTGGTTCCAATTATACCAAGCATCCATTTCTTAAATTAAGGATTTTTGACCTTTCCAACAATCATTTTCATGGATCTTTGCCAACAACATACATCAAGGGCTTTAAGGGAATGATGAAAACAGATCATGTTGAAGCTAGTTCACAATATATGACAAGCAACAATCATTCGCAATATATGGATTCAGTGACCATCACTTGGAAAGGTTATACCAAAGAGCTGGTAAGAATTTTGAGAATATTCACCACCATTGACTTGTCAAATAATAGATTTGATGGGGAGATTCCAAAAGGTATTGAAGAGCTTCATGCACTGATAGGGCTTAACCTCTCCCACAATAGAATCATTGGTTCTATTCCAAAATCAATTGGAAAATTGACAAATCTAGAATGGTTAGATCTGTCATGCAACAAGCTCAAGGGTGAGATTCCTCAAGAAATGACAAACCTCAATTTTCTTGCTATTTTGAACCTTTCACAAAATCAACTTCAGGGGCCTATACCAAGAGGTAAGCAGTTTGATACATTCCAAATTGACTCATATGAGGGAAATTTAGGACTCTGTGGTGTTCCAATGACAAAAACTTGCAAGAAGGATGAAGGAGAAGTACCTGCACCAATATTTGATTCTGATGAGAAATTTGGATTTGGTTGGAAGCCAGTGGCCTTGGGATATGGATGTGGAATGGTATTTGGAATCTTCATGGGGTATGTTGTGTTCTCAATTGGAAAGCCTCCATGGCTTGTCAAGACATTTGGAGGCCAAACCAAGAAACAGGTCAAAAGGAGAAGAAATAGAGCTCGTGCAAATTGAAGATTGAATTACTTCAAGAATGTGGACTTGCATTGTGTTATAAGTTATTGGTCTTTATATGTTTTGTTCTTTGTTTGGCTAGTTTGTAACATGTTTGTTATGTATTGTAACAACACTACTAAGGGTGTATTAATATGTTTTATTTTAGATGTAAAGGCCTATCATTTTTTATGTAATTTTCAGTGATTTGTTATCACTGTTTTATTTTGTGTTTTGTAGGTGAATGAAGTATAAGTTTGAAATCAAATTTTTATTCTTTTTTTCAATTATGGCATCCTAGAAAAACTGTGATGAAGAGTTTAATTGCTAAAAAATTAAAAAAAAAAAAAGATAATTTATAAAGCGTTGATTTCGATCTTCTTGCATTTTACTCATGGCTACGAGAAAGCACTTTTTATTTATATTTACAAAATAGGTTCCTATTAAACACTTTGCTACATAATAATCCACAACTAATGTGAGAATAATAATTTGTCAATTGATCGATTATTTCTTGTCAATGGTTAAGGATCATACTCTAGTTGTAAAAAGGTGATCCCAGAAGAGACCTTGTATAACTTAAAAAAACACATGACCTCTATCTATGATTTTCAACGCGCGCAATTTATAGTTATAATTTTGAAAATACCAATTATTAATTAGAATTGTTGATAAAATTATTGATAGGATTTTTCTAAAGAATCATTGTTTGCAGATTTATTTCACCGTTTGACAATTCTCAAACTGATATATAAAGTCGACATTGGTCTAACACACACAACTGATGTAGAAAGTGATCTTAACAATTGTGTAAATTAGAAAGTTAACTCCCTTTTTTAAAGAATAACAGAAATTTCTACATAAAGTTGTAACTAGAATAAGTAGTGTGGAAAGTGATTATTTTATTTTCAAAACATAATAGGGGTGTGCTTTTCTATAGATTTCGTAGGTGATTCAATCATTTACAAATTCAGAAAAAAATTTCAAAAGTTTTTGACAACATTCAAAATAAAATAAAGAGACAGCTATGTTTCTTCATGCAAGCATTAAATTGAAAAAACATTAAACTGATAAGAAAAATGATTATTCTTTTTTCCCCCCCTAGAAGGAACAAAAGACAAGTCAAAGATATTGGTCCTTGAAGCTACAGTTTGATTTTAAACACACGCCCCAAAAAAAAAAAAACACTCATACTAGCAACTACTTTTCAAAAAAATATTTACAAAAATAAAGTCACCTTGATGACGTGGAAACTATCATTGTCAGAAATATAATTCTTGCTTAAACCATTATTATTGTGCATGAAAATTATCTTACACCATCTCAATCGAATTTAAGAGAACAGCTTCACCTTTAACCTTTAGGTATGAGAAGCATGTAATATTCAGGTTTTTGATAATTGGATATAAAGGCTAAACGAGTAGCTAAAGAGTGATTAAAGGTTTGGAGGATGAAAGGAAAGGAAAGGAAAAGTAAAAATGTCATTCTATCAAGAGTAGGCAAGTAAGGGCAAAATGATCATTTTGAAAAAGTAAAGGACAAGAGTGTCATTTTAAATGGGACTAAAGTGGAAATTTTGAAATTCGAGGGACCAAATTGCCATTTATGAAATTCTAGGGTATTTTGGTAATTGAGGAAAAGTCAAAGGGCATTTTAGTCAAAGGTTGACTAAAATATTCTTATATTTTACAGAGTCCCAAAGGATAGAGAAAAATTCACTGATCAATAATTGAGGCTCGGTTCAGGTTAGAATGACAAGAATAATCTTTATGAGGATTTTAAAGGTTATTTAATTTTTAGCTATTTAATAAATAATTAGTCAAAAAATATTTATTTAAAATACCTAGAGGCCTCAGATATCTGATATCAGAGGAAGGAAAAATAGTTCATGAATTCTAGTATTTTATAAAATTGGTTTCAAAAGAAAGTCAGAAACGGCTTCTTGATCGGAAAGAAAAAGCCCCAAAAAAATCACAAAATTGGGTTTCCTTCAAAAATTAATTAAAGACAATTCTGGAAGCAGAATGAAGAAAGAAAAATTATGGAATGACTAGATGAATTTTAGGAATTTTTGATAACCTTAGACAAATCAAGTGAACAAAGAGTTCCCAAAAAGTACTGCTAACAAGATAAAGTTGCTCTATTAGTGCAAGTGGGCCCCACAGCTGGAGTGATATAAGCCCAATGACATCACATGGACATGTGTCAAGATCATTCTCTTGATGCATAGGATTTGTCCATTTGTAAGGTGATTAAAATCAAAGGTCAAGATCTAGCCAACAAATCTTGTAAATATGCAATAGTTGAAGGACCAAATGGGAATTAAATGTGCAGATTTTTTTAGACTTTTCAAGACACTTCAAGACCATTTTTGGGAGCCATTTTCGTGCAAGATAGAGAGGAGAGGAAGGAGAAGACAAAAGCGAAGAGGAAGAAGAGAAGAGAGACAAAAATCCACCAAGTTCAAAGGTAAGTGGTGATTTATGCAAGAAATCTCTTCTATTTCATGAGCCTAGGCCTTCCTCTTCAATTCTATGATTTAATTTTTGTGTTTTATGGTGAATATGTGCTGCTGAAAGTTAGGTTCTTGAGAGAGAAAAATTAGAAAGAGAGGAATTTAGAACAAATAATTGGTAGAAAAACACTTCATGCATGATTTGCAGTTGATTGATGGTTGTCTTGTATTAGTTTGATGCTTGTATGAATTTTGGGAAATCATGAACCCTAAGGGGCATGCTGTCCAAATTTTCATTTGCAAGGAAAGTGATGTTTTTGGGTTCAATAATGCATGGAAAGTGGTCTAGGAACAAGATTATGCTAGTGTTTGGAAGAAAGTTTGAAAAATCACATTTTCCCAATTTTTGTACTATTTCAGTAATAGCTGTTTCTATGGGAAGGAATGAGTTTTTGATGATTTTGATGCTTCCAATGGATTTAGAAGGAAAGATTGTGCAGGGTATAAGTGAGAAAATAATTTTGAAAGCATTGGAATTAATTTTGACAAAGTTAAGGGCTTTAGAACCCTTAAAGCTCAAGAGAAGTTTTAGTAAGGTTTTGAATGTTTTAATGCATTGGGTATGCTCATTTTTAATGCCAAATGAATTATGATATGTGTAGGAGGCTAAGTTGCAAAGAGAAGTCTCCAAGGAGCAAAAACAAGTCAACAAAGTTAAGAGAAAAACTAAGAGACAAATGTAACAAAGCTACTAACTCTACATTAATGTTGCCCTTGATTATTGTTCATTATTTATGCTATGTTACATGCCAAATATGTGTTGTTTGAACATGTTATGTTGTGCTTCTAACATGCCATGGTGATGTGCAAGTGTTTTAGAAATGAAAATATAAAATGTTCATGCATGTTTAGTTAGATAATGAATGATGATCATGCATATTAATGTTTGTGTTAGTGCTTTTGTTATGGGGATTTCATTGAAATCTCACTCTTCCAAAATTAACATTCCCTAGGCCAAGTTTATAATAGATGCAAAAGCAAGTTGATGGATACATGAAGAAGCCTAATGTCTTCAAGTTGCAAGGGATGCCTATTTATGTTGTATATGTGATGTATGTTGAGTTTTAAAAATGAGTATGTTAAACCTCAACTACTTGGGATGTGTGGTTAGTGGCATGTGAACATGTTGGAAGGGTTAGAGAATTGTGTTGAAGAAAAACATGTATAAAAAGTGAAGAGAGGAATATGTTAAGAAGGTGGCAAAAGGGTCTAACACCCTTGTCAAAACCATAACTTGAGGTAACAGAGAAATATAGTAAATAAGATCCAATTTCTTTGAAATTTTTCAGATAAATAGTTCACATGGCAAGCTTTAAACATAAGTTTGCTTAATTTGGAATATTTTATAGAAAGTTATGATAGTCCAAAGTTAAAAGAAAAATCTGGAAAATGACCAAATGAATAGTGTTTTTTCACGAATTATTCTGTATTAATTGGTCAAGCAAGTGGACAAATGGATATTTTTTTCCCTGTAGGAAACTTAACAAGCTTCATTTAGAAACTTGAACCACTCAATTTTAATTTTTCTAGAATTAGTTATGAATTTTCAAAGTTGACCAAAATTTCAAAATTTACCAAGTGAACAGTAACCAATAAACAGTACTTTTACAAAGTTTTAAAATGTCACTTGGTTAGCTAACTCTAAGAATTGGAAGGCTTTAAAGGGGTTCATAAGATCTCTAATATAAAATGAAGCAAGCTAAGGAAGGTGTTACAAAGCAGGTGGTACATATACCCCTTACTAATAGAAAACAATTAATTATAGTTGGTCAAAAGTCTTGAACTTTAATATGGTAGAATTTTTAAACTCCTATTTGCATAATTGTGTTTTTCAAAATGATTTTTCTGTGATTTATAAACTTTGTGAATGGAATTTAAAAAAATATAGGATTGTCTCTATTAAGAGGATATCTATATTAAGGAAATAAAAAGGTTTATAGGCAAAACTAAAAGCACAACCAACTTTAATTAAATGGGCCTAGACTATATTATTCAAATGGTCTCAACAGAGTCCTTAGACGCAAATGATATTTTGTGAGAAAATTTTTGGGTTGAACACTATAGTTGAAAACTTATCTGCCCATCAATATTGTGGCCCAGATATATGTGAAAAGGTTAATATAAAACAAGATTATCTTTAACGAACGAGTGTTGAATCTAACAAAATGTACGAATCTTTTATTCCATTTTTCTTTAGAAGAATGACAATTAAATTTTAAGTAAGAGAAATAATATTGACAATTCCTTGGGACTCGTTAATAACCTTTTAGAATTTGTCAATGACAAGTAAAAATAGTTCAATGGAATTTATCAAATATTATTTCTTTTGTCTTGAAATCAAATTGTGATTTTATCTTTTTCTTTTTGGATTTCTTCCTTTTTTTCATTGTTTCTAGAACTCATTTATGCTTCCCCCCTCCTGTGTAGAACACCAATAATGCATTTTAATATTTCTTATTGTCTTTTCTTTATTCATCAGACATCAAGGAGAGGCGTGTGTTTTATTTTAGATGTAAAGGCCCATTATTCTGTTTATATAATTTTAAGTGATTTGTTTTCGCTTCTCTATTGCGTGTTTCAAGGCGAATGAGGTCATACATGTAATACCCAAGTTTTCGATAACTGGATATAAAAGCTAAACAAGTGACTAAGGATTAATTAAAGGCCCGGAAGAGTAAAAGTGTCATTCTGCTAAACATAGAAAAGTAAGGGTAAAATGGTCATTTTGAAAAAGTAAGGGACTAAAGTGTCATTTTTTAAAAATGGGACTAAAGTGGAAATATTGAAATTCGATGCACCAATTGCCATTTATGAAATGCAAGGGTATTTTGGTAATTAATGAAAAGTAAAAGGGCATTTTGGTAAAAGTTTGACCAAAATATCAGAAATTTTACAGAATCCCAAAAGATAGAGAAAAATCCATTGATCATTAATTGATGCCCAGTTTAAGTCAGAATGACAAAAATAACATTTATGGGAATTTTAAAGGTTATTTAATATTCAAATATTTAATAAATAAATAATTAAATATAATTATTTAAAATATCCAGAAGTATCATATATCTGATTTCAAAGTAAGGATAAATAGCTCATAAATTGTAGGAAATTATAAAATTGTTCACAAAAAAAAAAAAAAGTCAGAGACAGCTTCCTTGAACTAAAAGGTTAAAAGGCCAGAAGAGGAGTTACTTGACCACCAAGTAACCGAAACTTGGTCTCTAAGTAAGGATAGGGTGGTAATTTTGATGAAAGTTACTTGGCCATTAAGTAAGGATAAGATGGTAATTTTGAGGAAGTTACTGGGACATCAAGTAAGGACATTTTGATAATTTTACCCAAAATATCAAGAAAATTGCCCAAGGTACAGAGACGTGGAGAATAATCCCCTGTAATATATTTGAGGCAAGATTGATGTTAAATGAGCAGAAATAACCTCAAATTGGATTTTTATAGATTAATGAATATTTGGCTAATTAAAGGAATTTGAGCCAAATATAATTATTTAAAATATTTAGAGGCCTCATATAATTATAGTCAAAATGGGGAAAAATAGCTTGGGGATTATGTGATTTTATAAAAATTGTTTGAGGCTCAAGTTTAGAACAGTTTGACTATAAGAAAATGAAAAATACAGGAAAGTTCAGAAAAGGGAGAACTCAGGGAAGTGCCGAAAAGGTATTTTCGGAAAGAGTTTGACATGGAGAGAAATTAGACATGTGCCTCTTGACTTATATAAATTTCCTATGCTGATGGATTGGTCAAGAGATCAAAGGATTTCCAAAAATAATTTCCATGAGGAAATTTGAGGAGAAAAAGAAAATGATTAATTTGATAGGCTTAGAGTTATCCAATTGATATTATCAGTATGCCATATGAAAGAACAAAAGGGGTGGTATTTATGCAGTAAATTTTTTGGTGAAATGTTGTATTATCATATATCAGTGGAACCCAGAAGGTAGAGCTTATGGAGTAAGCTAGGAAGGCTTGCAAAGCAAGCCAATCTTGGCCTATAAATAGAGAAGGCACGGCCAAGAGGAAGCAATACATGACCAAAGGAAGAGAGGAGAGGAGAAAAGAGAAGGAAAGAAAAGAAAAAAGAAAGAAAGAAAGAAAGGAAGGCGTAAGGGAAAGGAAAGAGGAAAAAAAAGAGGGGAAAGGAAAGAGGAAAGAGAGAGGAAGAAAAAGGAAGAGGAAAAGAGCAGCTCAGATACATGGGAGATATTAGGAGAGTCTACCAAACTCAAGAGTTCAAAGCAAAGTAAACCCAGGCTAACCCAAGTATATTAGGTAGCAACTGTATTAACTGTTACATTAATAATACTTATGATTGTTAATATGATTGTTTGCCATGATTGTATGAGTTGATTGATCTATATGATATTGACATGTAAATATTTACTTATGTTTTGCATTGGCCATATGCTAGTTCAATTTAGCAGTATATAGTAAGATATGCTCATAGTCATAGATAATTATAGTAACAATCATGCATATTAATATGCCTGTTAGTACACTTTGCTACTGAGATTTTCAAGAAATTTCATTCTTCCCAAAAATACAAACCTCTAGGTCCATGCTCAAGAAAAAGCAAAGGCGAGGAGGAGTCCTAAAGGTGGAAGAATGGCTCAAGTTAATATGGAAATATGCTTATGAGATAAAGTTTGTAAATAAAGTACCCAAGTTGTGATGTATAATTTTATGTGCCAGCAATTTTAGCATGTGGTGCATTATCTAAGTGTTAGATAATTATGTTGAATATGTTAGATGTCCATGATTTAAAGTAAATGAGTTGATAAGCGGAAAAAGAGTCCAACATCTTAACAAACCCAAAGTTGAGCTAAGTTGAAAATAGAGAAAATAAGATCCAAATTTTATGAAACTTTCCAGTTAAATAGTACACATCCCAAGATTTAAAATGAGCCATAGTGTGTCTAATTTGGATGTGTAGACAAAAAGTTATGTATTTTCAAAGTTTGGAGAAAATCTGACAAAATGCTGGAAAATCCGAAAATAACAGTGAAACTTGATGCAATAAAATGTATCAATTAATACATATTTTGGCCAAACAAGTATTTTTTCCATATAAAGGAATGTATAAGCTTCAATTGGAGATTTCAAACACTTAATTTTGATTTTTCTAGAATTACTTATGATTTTTTAAAATTAATCTAAATTTCAGAATTTTTACCAAGTGAACAGTGAAAATGAATAGTAATGTAAGAAAAGTTTTTAAATTTCACTTAATTTACTAACTAGATATTGTAAGGCCTTAAGGTGGTTCATTATTAGTCTCTAATATATATCAAGGGAAGGTAAGGGAGGTATGACAACCCACATACACACAAACATGGCAACTACTTTTAAAAAAAATTACAAAAATAAAGTCATCTTGATGACGTGGAAATTATCTCTTTCAAAATATAATTCTTGCTTAAACCACTATTATTGTGCATGAAAATTATCTTACACCTTCTCGGTGTAATTTTAGAGAACAGCTTCACGGTACATGCCCCTTACCAATGGAAAACAATTAATTATAGTTGGTCAAAAGTCTAAAACTAACTTTCAAAATGGTATAATTAAGAAACTCTTATTTGCGCAATTGTATTTTTCCAAAATGGTATAATTAAGACCTTTGACGTTCTGAAAATTGTATCCAAACACCAATCCCCATGTTGCCAGCACATGCCTTGCTTTGTGTCCACGTTTATCGGTCAGTTTGGAATGGTATTTCAAAAATATATTTATAAAAATTAACATAAAACCCATTTCACGTATTTATTTTATAAATTATAAATTATGTTAGAAAATTAACTTTTATTATTAATTCAAATAGGCATATTACTATAACTTATGGTCAAAGTGTATAACAAAAAGGACTAGTATCTCGCAATGTGGTAAATTAAGGTTTTAATTTCTATGAAATAGATGTCCGCATTTAATGTCAGTAATGACTCATATAGGATTGCTTCCATTAAAATGATACATGTACTTCAAAAAAAAAGACTTATGGTCAAAATTAAAAGCACAGCCAACTAGTGTTGGTAATATAGGCCAACCCGCAGGGAACGGGTTGGCCTGTAGTGGGGCAGACTCAAATACCTGTATGTATATGGATTGAGATTTTCCCAACCTAGCCTGCCCCTGCGGTTTGCCCGCCGACTAGCCACTTTTTTTTAATATAATTTTTTAATTTTTATATATTTTTCTTACCCATAATATTTTTTCAACTTACACTTAAAATATCTTTTTTATTTGTTTCAATACCTCAAATGAAATATTTTTTCCATAAATTTAATTAATAAAAATACATCACAACTTGAACATAAAATATCTAATTCAAATTTTATATAACACAACTTAAAGATATATAATACACTTTATAAAATTGAATTTAAATTAAATATAAACCAATCAAATGATTAATAAATATTTAATATTAATTAGGTTTACATTATGATCAGACGTTATCCACATATTGTTTTTATAAAGAAATTTTATTTTATTTTTTAAAAAGGGTTGGTGGGCTAACCCGCGGGTTGGGCCGCCCAGGTGCCGGTAAAAAAACCCGTACCTAAATGGACCAGCTTTTGTTCAACCTAATTAGCCACGGGATAGCGGGTTGGACCCATATTACCAGCTCTACAGCCAGCTCTGATTAAATGGGCCTGGTCTCATAAATGGGCCTATGTTAAATGATCCAAATGATATATTGTGAGAAAATGTTAAGGTTGAACATTTTGATTGAAAACATACCGACCCATCACGGTGAAGAATCAATGTGACATTTACATATCAATGCATGGTTTTAGAATTAATTAGTAGGATATTTGTTAATGCACTGCACTGGTCATAATTAGTTAGTATGATTGTGATCATACAAGCCATAATGAGATAATTATATTTTATCTCAAATAGTAAATATATAAGAAAACAATTCAAAACTTAATATTTAAATCATTATACATTCATATTCACAAACTGAACCCGAGATAAGTAACTAATAAAGTAATCATTTATCACAATATACATTTCCCTCACGTTTCAAAAATCTCACTCAGCCAACTAGTTTGAAACCTTTCCTCAATCAAACTTAGTGGTGGGATAATCTTTCATCATCACTTTCAAACTTTTAACAACCCTACTATTTATATCATTCAATAAAAATTTTTGTGGTGAAAGGTTCGTGAATTACAATATTTGAAACTAAATAATATTCCTTTGATCCTAAAAATAAGATTTATTTATCTAGTTTGATTATTTTATATATGTTAGTTAAGTTAATTAATATAAAATTTTTTTTCTAAAACTCTTTAATTATTTTCCTTAATACCCTCTCCTTTTATTTGATTATTGCTGCGAGAGTATCAAGAAGTAACATGGAAAAAATTAACAAATATTTTTTTTCAATCTTTTTTAACACTATTTTTTATTTCAATCTCAAACAGTAAATTAAGAGGAGATATCATTATTCACGGCATATCAATCATTTCATCTACATTTATAAAAATGTCATTCACTGACTCCGTTTTTTTTTTTTAATAAAAACTACGATAAATTTGTATTTTATTTCATTTTTATGAGCTAGAGAAAGCCATAATGCCAATTGCTATTTTCCACATAATACTAGGGTTTTTTTTCTTCGCACGCTGCAAACAGTAATAATATTTACCAAAATGCTGCACTGTGTAAACAATTTACCGAAATGCTGTAGTTAAAATCGGCCTTTAGATGAGCGAGAATGGATTTACACTAAACCCGTCCAGCTAATGAACGAGTAGCGTGAAGTCCCACTACATACTCGTCCATTTAATGGACGACCCGTACTCGTCCATTAAATGGACGTGTACCATACTCGTCCATTTGGGCTCCAGGTAGCCCACAACTCGCCCAGCTGCTGGGCAAGTTGTGGGCAAGTTGATGCCAAACTCGCCCAGCAGTGGGCAAGTTTGGGCAAAACCATTCTCGCCCACCTGATCCTCGAATTTAACTACAGCATTTCGATAAATTGTTTACACAGTGCAGCATTTCGGTAAATATTATTACTGTTTGCAGCGTACGAAGAAAAAACCTAATACTAGAGTTTGGAATTCTGACAAAAAATCTAGAAAAATTGCACCCAATGTAAGACATTTAAAAATTGCGCCCAATTTTAGACTTTGGATTTATATCTATATCTATATCTATATATAGGATAGGCTATTTTAAATGTTAAAATGTTGAAAATTTTGTGACAAATAATCTTAGTTGGGAATATTGAAATATAACTTAGGGGTCTATTGGTCAAAAGAAAAGAAAAAAAGAAATTGTGGGATTAATTGGTCCATTACCTACGTGCTTCACATTCCATCCTCATATAGTCCCCTGAATTTTACCAATTTTCTAGTAATAAAAATAATAAAATAGAGAAAAAAAATATAATAATGATTGATTTTAGTCATAAAGCATGCTTCTAAGTAATTCTAATTGAGTCAAATAAAGAATTTCACCACTCCATGATTGAAGGTCCATCTTAAAAAATTAGAAGATCCGATGACTTTTACCAATTTTCTAATCAGAAAAATAATAAAATAGAGAAAAAAAATATTATAATGATTGATTTTAGTCTTGAAGCATGCTTCTAAGTAATTCTTATTAAGTCAAATAAAGAATTTCATCACTTCATGCTTGACAGTCCATCTTTAGAGATTAGAAGGTCTGCTGAACTTCACCAATTTTCTAGTAAGAAAAATTATAAGGATCGATCTTAGTCATAAAGCATGATTCTAGGTAATTCTAATTAGGTCCAACAAAGAAAAATGAGTCTCATCTTTATAATTATTTACAGCTATATATATTGGTCATTTAAAATTTTTATTGATTGGCATTCAATTATCTTTTGTCTGAAATCGTTAGAGGATGCAGATTCATATGTGCTATTATGCACATTTCCTGTACATTTTCCGAGTGTGTGTGAAGGAACTTTTTGGTGATAACATGTTAAAATAGAAATTAGGGAGAATTGAGGAAAAATCTTTCATTGAAAAATTAATTAAAAAATGGGACCTGCATAATGTGAAAGGTCAATTGTATTTGTATAATGTGAAAGTTCAGTTACATATTGTGAAAGGTCAATTGCATAATGTAGAAGATCAGTTGTATGCAAATTTAGTTGCATAAAATTTTTCAAAAATGTGGATGCAACTGACCTTTTACATTATGCAACTAACCTTTCACGATATGCAATTGATCTTTCATATTTTGTAAATAAAATTGACTTTCCATATCATGCAAGTTATATTCTTCGATTAATTTGTCATTGGGGGATTTTTTTTCCCAATTCTCCCTAGACATTAAAATTAGACCGCTGCTGAAATCTATGTTATCTATACTAGGGTTTACAACTATATATATATATATATATGCATATGGGATTTGATAAGGTCATTCTGCACATCTATTTATTTTTTGGAGGCTCTACACTTACGTTGGTGGATATTGCGGTTCGATGCATCCTTTATGAAACATGGTTATTCAAGATTTGCAGTTTACCATTCTTTGAAATTGGGATCTATAGGTCTCTCATTCATACAGAGAGAGATTTAGATGTGCTAATTATCTTACCTATATAGCATAAGAGATCAATCACGACTCTATCATTCTATCGACACCACTGGTTGGCTGTTTCAACTTGAGATGGAGAGAAAGTGGTGAACACACCACAGAGTACCATTAGATTGTTGTCTAATTAGCAGAATCTTGTAATCTCCAAGTGTCATGCTTGACTTTGTAACAGAGGTAAAAAAGGAATTAATTTTAAATATGATGATTTTTCCATACGAGAATTTGTATATGGAAATTGTGACGCTCTTCCTCTTTCTCACCATTACTTAACCAGATTATAAAACATTTTAGAAGGATAACCTCGTTACAAAAGGGAAAACATTGCGTATAAGGCTCATGATGTTATAAAAGGAAAACGTCATTTTCAAAATATGTTCATGAGATAAGCTTGATAGAAAAAAATACACCATTGCTCGGTCAAGGTTATTAATGAAACAACACGGGGTTTTTTATCTCTTTATCATGCAGGGCTAATTAAAAGGGGTTCACAACCGAAAAGCACGCCGCAGTATGAACGTAGCAAGGGAAGAAGCTCCACAACCGACCTCAGGGCTCAATCTAAATAATCAAAATTCATTAAAGCAAATATGTGGATCCACATTAAGATAATTCATCAATTTAAACTATAACACTAGTTTGCTTACCGTGGTCAGAAGCCCAAACTTCACAGGTCAGAAAAAGACCACTCGCTACGACGGACGCACCACTCGTCACGGCGAGAGAGACAAAGATCAAAATCCGATAATGGCTTGGTCGCCACTGCGGGTGGCACTCACGAAACAGTCAGAAAATTCAATAATTAAAGGAACAAATTTGGCAACCAAATGTTTGCCGAGATGCTGTTGGTATATTTTACTATTGGAGGATGCAAAAATAACCATTATATTTTTCAAATGGAGCAAATTAAGTAAAAAATTTATCAGTTTCTCTAAGGTATAGGTCTCATTCATGATCAATAAATATCATGGTCAACGTTATAAAATTAACAGTTTTACTTATTTTACTCCATTTGAAAAATATAATGGCTATATTTACATCCTCTAAAAGTAAAATATACCAGTTGCACCTAAACAAAACTTTTTTTTACCAAATTTACACTTTTATTCTTAAATAAATTATATCCAAAGTTCTTAATGTGGGTTTACTCTACCGAAGACTTCCCCTATCTACATTGGTTGTAAGTTTGTAACTACAATAGCTAGGCTCGTGTATGTGCCATTTAACTCCGAACTATGTACGAGACGTAAAATCAACATCAATACCATCAATATCAATCATCAATATCAATATATATATATATATATATATAAACTCTTCCACTAAATCACTGTTCATAAGAACAACTTTCAAATTTTAAAATTCCCGCCTAAACTTCCACACGCCACTTCAAGCAGCTCTACCCTAGATAGTGAGAATACCCAAATTTCATTCACATTGCTTGAGACGCTCATTTTTTTCTCATCTCACGGAGGCTTCCCCTCCCTCTCCCACGTTTCAAATACAAAACCCCCTCCCCCCTTGGCCGCACAGTAGTTGAGATCCAGGAAGTGGGATATGCATGGTTGTGAGCACACGAAAGATGATGGCGAGGTTGAAGAAGAACAAAAAGAAGAGAGGGCATGTGACCACTAGCGGGGAGTCAAAGAGATGACAGTGGAGAAGCACCGATGGGATGGCAATGACGGTCGGATGTTGTTATGAGAGAAATAAAGCGGTTCTATTCACCCTTGCAAGATTCAGTTCCTCCTGCCAAATAGGTTCAAAAAACATGATATTTAATTTCTATTTTTTATGGGGTGAGATCTTGTGGATCTGAAGCTGAAACTGATGATTTTGGTTCGTTTTGACTGGGCAAAGATTGTGGGGTGGCCAACAAATCAGATCTTACAGGTAGAACGGCTTGCAAGAGGCTAATGCTTCTAGGATTTATGTGAAAGTGAGTATGGATGGAGCACCATGCCTCAGGAAGATTGATTTGAAAGTTTACAATGGCTAAAGTTGTAAGTGAATTCAATTTTCCTCTCCATTTTGTTTTGTATTTTACACTCCTCTGATGATTCATAAGGGCATGCCGTGCATGGGCCTGCACATTCACAATATTGAGATGCAAAATCAACCTAATGCACAAAGACTGTTGTTGCTGCAAGTAGAGGATTAGACTGAATGATGTTTTTTCCTCCTCATTTCTTTCAACCATATTTTTCATCTGAAAATTGCTCAATAGTTCTTCAGGGAGAGATATTTTTATTACATAGACAAGATGTTCTGGTATCACCATCACCATCACCATCATCATCATCTAATGGAGTGTTAAAGATGTGCTATGGTGTCAGAGTGGAAATCTAGGCTTTAAGCTTAAATTCATCTACCTAATAGCATCTCAATCCGTCAACCATATATTCTTTCATTGGAAGAGGAGCATAAAGAACACCACTTGTAAATATTTGAATTTTCCATTCTTGATATTACTTCCTCAGGACAGGTCATAGCATGGTTGCAGCTTTCAGATGGCATAAGAAGACCTTGCTCATATTTTTGTGTATTGAGCAGATATTGTGAATGTTTTGTATAGGGAATATATTATGATGGGTGCGACTGTGTAAACTGCTATAACAATGTTGAAAATGAAGCTGCTAGACGAGAAGCCATTAAAGCCACTTTGGAGTGTAATCCAAATGCATTTAGGCCAAAAATTGCAAGCAGCCCTCATCAAATTTATTTTTGCATTTGACTTTAGAGAAATGAAGACTAGAAAGTCAATGTATGCTAAACTTTAATTGGAAAATTTTTATGGTATTGTGTGAACCAAGTGTCCGGAAAACAAATTGAGTGGCGTGAGAGGAAGTTGCTGAGTTGTGCTAATGATGAAAGTGAGGGGAATATTCTCATAATATCAGGCAAAGCATTTCACATACACTTGGGATTGAAAAATATATGTTTCGGAACTAAGTTTATTGTATGAACTAAAATTTTAAGGTGCTCAAGATTTTTTTATCATATACCCTAATCTCTAAACATCACAAACCCTTTTATGAAATAAATATAGGAGGATGCTGGTGAAATTTTAATACTAGGAAAGCACAGCAAGGGGTGTCATTGCAAAAAATCTGGATGCCTCAAGAAGTGCTGTGAAGAATTGCTTTTGAAGGTTTGTGCTTATTAAAATAGAAGATTGATGTTGAGTAGGATAATCTTGATAAGGCTTTTTTCTTCCACATAGAATTAGTTCCATAAATAGTTGGTTCTGATTTGGTTGCTTATTAGTTTTCCACTTCTCCCTCCCTCCCTCTTTCTGATATGCTGCACTTAAGAGAGAGGAGAAGAGTGAAGCAACAAAAAGAGGTCTTTGATAGGTTCTAATGCTGGAAAGGGAATATCAATGAAGGGTTTTAATGAAGGGAAGTGCATGAAAAAAAAAATGTAAGTGAAGTGAATGAGTAAGACAAGACCAGTAGCATGCACCAATGGATGTCTAAGAACATAACATTACAATGGCATCAAATACTCCACCACCATCATTTTCTTCCCTTCTTTTCTCTTTTTTCACTGTTTGTTTTGTCTTTTCTATTTTTTTCTTTGCCTTTGCCATTTTTTCCCCGTTCACTATTTGTTCATTCCTCTTACTGCATTTTTCAAGATTTCAATTTTGGCACTCAAATGAAATATTGATGCAGTAAAATACATTCAGCAATAATAGCAACTCTACAGCCCTTATTGTGGACATTAAATATGAAGGAACTGGGTCATCTAGATTGTGAAGTTAAATTGGGGTCATCTAGATTGTGAAGTTAAATTGGGGTCATCCATTTTTTTTGGATAATGTAAATGAGATTTCTTCTATCACTAAAAATGATTTTAAGTTTATATTTACCAACTATCATGCTCTTAACAAATTATCTCAGATGTTGAACAAAGGTATGCTAACATATACCCGCCGAAGCAAGCAGAAAGTGATATGAATGCATATGGAGTTTGCAATACAAAAAGTTTGGTTCCATGCAACTTGTAGAAGCAAGGTGAATTTGACGGAAGTTTGAACTTTGATATATATATATATATATATTGACCTTTCTGTGAAGCCCATGCCACTTATATCAATGGGAAATAACTTTCAATGTTTAATGAATTTCTATATTGTAACCCTTTAAAAATATTTATTCAGGCTTGAATAATCTGAGAAGCATTAGCTTAGTGGAAGATTTGCAATAAATTTGCAGTTTTGAAGTCACTAAAAGTATTTTCTATATAAAAAAATGTCAGACAATGTTTTTTTCCTCGTTAAGTTTATTGTGTACAATAATGTAATTTTTCATTCCCCATGTCAAATTGAAGAGGAAGAAAATACAATTATATCTTTACTATTGGAAAGCTATACTCGTACTCTCTAAGAAGCATTGGCTTATCTTCACCATTTTTCATGCATACTAATGATGTTAAGGTTATGGAGGGATAAGGATTGCAAAATAACAATATGCTAAATGAAGAAAATATTATCATAACAAATGATGAAGAGCAATATTCCTATGATTTTTACATTTTTATTATTGTTGAGCAATTACCCTTAAAGTAACATTATCTTTATAGGGGAGTTTTACTATTGTCTTTGTTGATGATGGGTAATATTGTAATTTCGTCCATATTTTGAGCATATCTTAAAAGAAAAATTTCAAAATAAATTTAAATCTTAACTCTATTTTAATTTTTATGTAATTTTACAATCATTGCGTTATATTCATTCCGCGCAACATGGGAGAGGCAGTTTTCAGTGTTATACTTCATTTCCATTTCATATGATTGGTTCAATGTAACAATTATTCCTATATCACATGATTTATTTTCACAATTGTTGAGTTAATTTTTGAAACATCTCTTATCAGTGATATAGGTGATGGAGATTATAAGCTACGCAAATCATTTTTCCTTTTATTCATTTTGATGTTTAACCATTTTAGTGTTCCTATACTTCCAGGATTAAAGGAAAAGCTTGATCCATATGACTTCAACCTTTCTGGTCAACAGTGCTTGCCTATCATAAGTGCTATATTGGTTGAAATAAAAAATCAAAGATATCATAAGGGCATCTTGCTGAGAAGGCCTTCGTTACTAAACATAGTTGTGCCCAACTTCTTCACTTCTTGCAGAGAAGGCCATTGTTTGTCTCACAGTCATTCCTCCAATGTAGACAGTATTCTGATTTATATTTAGCTGATGTCCTCTATGGTACAAACTCTTCAAGTTTGTACCCATTGTATGTGAGGTTTTGTCAAGAAAAGAATTAGACTCTTGCTACTAAAAACTCTGTTGGTGGGAATGGCTCTCTGAAAAGTACAAGAAGAAAAGATGAAGAAGAAAGTTGTGCACGAAGTCTCTAAGGCGTGGGCAACACTTTCCTTTAGGCTTAATTCGCCCCCACCTATCCCTATATTACAGGGTGCAAGTTGGGTAAACCGGTGAATTTCCTGCAGGATACAATAGAGACCCTTGAGTATGGATTGCACTCCCAAAACTCAAGCCAAGACAACAAAGGCTTTTACAAAGTGATAGTTTGGCTTTTTCTATGTGTGCACTCAAAGAGAAAGACAAATGGAGTGATGGGGAGGGTATTTATAGAGTGTAGAGAGATGTTTTGAAGAGGTACCTTTTGAAGCAAGAGATGTCTTGAAGATGTACCTTTTGAAGTAAGAGATGTCTTGAAGTGGTACCTTTTGAAGTAATGTCTTTTCAATTAAAAGTCACAACCATACCACTTCAATAAAAGGTCACAACTAATGACTTTTCCATGAAGAGTTACATCTTTATAACATGTAGGGATATATGACTTTAGAATTATAATTCCCTACACAACCTTTCAAATAAATGGTAATTATTTTAGAATTATAACTCCCTACACAACCCTTCAAACAAATGGTAGTTATTTTTTAAGGGCATTGCATCTCTTCCTGTGGAAAGATACATATATTTATTTAATACATCTCTTTATTTTAAAAATTTCTAACAATCCCCCACCATTTTTAAAATGATCAAAACTCTTATCACTTCGGAAATCTCATGTTGTCAGTAAAGGTATCTCGAGGATTTGAACCTTTACCTAAGTAAGACACGGTTTCACCCATCCGAAATAATGTGGTAGACTAAGCTTTGAACCAATTATCCCATATGAACAGGTGTGCGTGAATTACGCATGAGATATCGGGCCATTGTATGCCACTTTAAACGACACGTTTATGACCTTGTGTCCGTATTCTTTTCATGAGAGCTTTCAAAGTCAAGCTCTTAGACTCTTAGAAGCGGCCTCACTTCACTCTCTTATAGGTAGACTCCATCAAGAGCACCACCATGATAGATGCTCCAGCAAATATATGCTTACAGGTCTATTAAGAGCTAAATTAATGCTCAACCTTTCCCTTTTAATCACATGGTTACCAAGCACTTTTCAACCTTGTGATGTACAAAAATGTTAAGTACTTGCAATCACTCTAATAGTGTACTTTCACCATTGAACTCAAGACTTGATATGATGGTCAAGTGTGAGTTGGGTTTCCACTATTGGTGACTAAGGTTTATAGGGCTTCAAACCCATCCCCTTTGATGTTTTTAACACCATATCCCTTGTCAGACCTTTCGTCAAAGGATCTGCAAGATTTAATTCAGACCTTATATAACTTATGGAGATTACTC
>QFDD01000316.1:0-52452 GCA_006871305.1 Vachellia collinsii | reverse complement strand
TCATATATGAGTGTGCCATTGCTTGAAAGGAAAATTCAGAGAGTTTTGACTCTCACCACCAGTTCATTACTCATTCCTTCCTTCAATAACACTTGTTCATATGTTCATTAATTAGCTATTTTAAGATATTTTCTTTAATGTACCTCTAAGTTAGCAATACATACATACTTATAAACCAAATCCAACAAGCTCAAGCACATATGTGCACTCCTTCATTAAAAATAAATGTGTTTTTCACCTAGTATGAATGTTCATTTTAGATGGTAAAAGAGATGTTCATTGTGTTTATTATTTACTTTCCTATTTGTTTTGTTTTTCCCCCTTATGTTCATATTGAAATAAGTATTGATGTTCAATTTGTTTTTATTTACTAGAAATGGATAAAAGTTGGTTAGACATTAAAGATAGAGCAAATCTAACATACATTCGAGGAGTAGATGGTTTTTTGGAATGGGCATTCACTCAGCATGGAGTAACAGATAGCATACGTTGCCCTTGTAAGAAATGTATGAACGTTGTATTCAAAGGGCGAAGAGATGTTAGGATGGACTTGTTGAGTAAGGGTTTTTGGGATAGTTACAAGGTGTGGGACTTACACGGGGAAATTTCTAGATTTCAAAGTGACTACAAGAAATTTGCTTCTGATGAGGATATGTTGAATCATCGTCCTCAAAATCTTATTTTGGCAGATTGGCAGAGATTATTAACATATTTTCAGTCTGATGTTTTTAAGGTACCTTTTTAACCTTTTAAGTGAATAATATTTTTATTTATTCATTAAATTTTGATTATTGACCAAACTTGTGGTAGAATAAGAGTGCAAGAAATGCACAAAACCGGGAAAAACAGATGACAAGGCATACTAGTGGTCCTCGATCATTTGCAGAGATTGATTACGCTACAGTAAGTTCAATATCTTTTCACTTTAGTTTATCCTATTTATATATTTTCATTTTGCAATATAGTGTTTGTTGTCATTGTGTATTATACTTTGTAGAGAGACCCCATCACTGGACAGCCTGCACCGCCTGACCAGTTGTGGGAGTTAACACATACTAAGAAGAATTCAGAGGGACAATTAGTTTGGGCAAATCCACAATCTGAACAAATCCATGTATGCTATTGTTTTCTTTTTCAATGTTGAGTAAATGAATTTTATTTTTATTTAATTTTTTTTCACACTTCATTTGTAGATTCGCATGCGAGAACTTATTCAACAACAGGAGCAAAAGGTAGATAGTGATGTTCGAATGACCTCTGACGACATATTGACGGCTGTTCTTGGAGAGAGGTCGGGGTATGTAAGAGGAAAGGGATATGGAGTAGAGCCTTCAAGGAAGAGAGCTCGCCCTCAATCTAGCGATACATCAGTTGTAGAGAATGTACGTAACAAGTTACATGAAGAGTTTGATAGAAAATTTCAAGAGGAGCGAGAAAAGATGGAAGCAGAGCGTGCAAAGATGGCAGAAGAGCGCGCAAAGATGGAGGTAGAGCGTGCACAATTTGAGCAGAGGATAGAACAAATGGAGCAAAGAATGCATGCTCAATTAGCTGCTTTAATGCAGCGAGAGCAATCTTAAAACATAGAACTATCTTAGCCTTTACAAAATATATGTATTTTGATAAATTTGAAGAATCATGTGGACATTATGGATTTATGATATATTAATTTTTAAGCACTACACATTCCAAATATTAATTTAAGCAATTTAATTTTGGTATTTCAGAAAAGCAATCAAATTTTTTAAAAAATTATTTTTAAAAGGCACCCTTTGGTGGCGACTAAAATGTCGCCACCTATACATGCTTTCAGCTGCGACAATTAAGGTTGCCACCTATGCATGCCTTTGGTGGCGACATAAAATGTCACCACCTATACGTGTTTTCAGCCGCGGCAACTAAGGTCACCACCTTTGCATGCCTTTGGTGGCGACGTCAAGGTCGCTGCCTATGGGTGCTATTCGTGGCGACGTACATATTGCAGCCTATACCCACCTTTGGTGGCGACATTAAAATGTCGTCACTAAAAGCTTCGGCGACGGAAGCTTTGGTGACGAGATGGTGGCGACATTTTGTCGCCATTGAAGACCCTTTGGTGGCGACTTTTGTCGCCACTGAAGGTCAATTTTTTTGTAGTGGATATCTTCAACTTCACACGTAGCATAGGCTCAATCAAAGATATAATAGCAAGATATACAGATAAATCTGATGAAGGAGATTTATTGCCCAAAGATGAATCTGGTGATGGCAATTTATTGCACATGGCTGCAACATTACCAGCAAAGGATCAACCAAACTTAGCTTTTGAAGCAGCATTTCGGATGACTCTTGAATTATTATGTTTGAGGTGATTTGTTACATATAAATATTTATTTTTTTCTCCTCTACTTACAAAATACACATGGACAAGGACACGTGTGCATGGACATCCTTACTCTTGAGATATGAGCAAGAGTTTTTAATTAATATTTTAACTTAATATATATTTAATACTTCATATTGATATTATCATATATGCATATCCTTTGACATAGTAGGCTGTGAAGAAGGTAGTGTTGAGATAATGTTTTGATGAGACAAATATGTTTTTGAACTTATGATTAAATTGATTGTTTTCAGAAAAGTTCAAGTAATCTTTGAATTTTTAATGAAAGTAATGAGAGATCTCGAGTTATAAGCTTTAGAATTCGAGTTACATTGTTTAAAAATGCTTTCAAAATCTCAAACTTTCAAAAGAACTCAATTTTTGATTCAAGTTCTGTCAAAACTCGAGTTCTGGGAGTCAAAACTCGAGTCTTGGGTTTTGGAAAAAGCTTTAGAAATGCAAAACTCTCAATAGAACTCAAGTTTGGATAAAATTTTTCTCACAACTCGAGTTTTGTGTTTCAGAACTCGAGTTTCGAGTGTTGAAAGTGTTTTAGAAAATCAGAACTTTCAAAGAAAACTCAAGTTATATTGGAAGTTTTGGTAAAACTCGAGTTTCGGGCTCTAAAGTATTTTTGAAACTCGAAACTTCCTTTCAAAACTTGAAGTTTCAATAAAAGTTTTAATGGAACTTGAGTTATGAGTATCAGAACTCGAGTTTCAAAGAGAGAGAAACAAAACTTCCTTCATGATTTGAAGTTTCAGCAAAAGTTTTGGTATAACTCAATTTTTGGGAAAACAGAACTCGAGTTTCGAGCTCTAGAAAATTTCTAAACTTCACAACTCCTTTCCAAAACTTGAAGTTTCATTAAGAGTTTTCATATAACTCGAGTTTTGGGTGTTGAAACTTGAGTTTCGAGAAGCAAAATTGTTTTGAACTTAAAACTTCCAATGAAACTCAAGTTACTCATAAAAATGATTTGAAATACTTATAACTTGAAGTTTTATGGGACAAAACTCGAGTCTCGAAGAGTGAACATGCTATATCTGAAAACTTTCAATGAAACTCGAGTTGCTATGAAAGTTATGATTTGAAAATATCTAAAACTTGAAGTTTTGACAAATAGAACTCGAGTCTCGAAGAGCACAAAATGTTTTTGCTTACAGAAACCTCTGAAAACCCGAGTTTTAAGTTCTATAACTCAAGTTTTATCAAAACTCGAGTTACAACAAAAATTGTGTGATTTCTACTTTGAAAATTCTTCAATAACTCGAGTTCTGAGCAAGCAAAATTTGAGTTTGCTTTTTTGACATTAACGCAGCATGTCAGAAGCTTTATTCTGCTCTCAAATCTTTCCTTATTCATGCAACGTTTATTTGAATCTCACCTACCATCCTAAATGCTTAACTACCTTAATTATTAACAGGGAATGAAGTTCTGATTGCCTAACCAGAAAGAGATTCAACGAACAAAAACTCAGAAAAAATCCTACCTACTGTCAGAAGCACTCAGACGCATTCATTGCAAGAAGGTGAACGACGACGATGAGTCTAACAGAAACTTAAATGTTTCTAACGGATATTTAATTCTTCTCACCTATAAAAGCCGAAGCATTCAAGTTACAGAAGAAAGAGAATGCACTTACGAGAAAGCAAATTTATTATTCTTCATCTACCTCCTCTGTTTTCATTCTCTCACATTTAAGAGCTTCAGTGATTATCATTAAATTGTTAGAAAAGGAGAATATACTATTGATTATGTGAGAGTTACTCAAGGTTGGAGAATCTTGAGTGGGAAAAGACACGAGCAAAAGTGTCTGTGGGTTAAATTGAGTTAGGAAGGGGGAGGGTCCTTCTTCAGATTTGTTGTAATCTTTTGAGATTAGTGGATTGAAAAGCTCAGAGGATTCTGAGGACTGGACGTAGGTCAAGAGAACCGAACTAGGATAAATCTCCTTGTCCATTTTCTTTCATACTCTGTTTTTCATTTCAACGTTTACGAAAATTTTTAATCTAACTAATTATCCCCCCTCTTGGTCAAATCCTATCCTAAGAGATAGTTCCTCCATCATTCATAGAGATGAGGAATTCAAAAGGCTTTGCTCCTCTCCAATTATTCACAAAGAATTATAAAGAATTAGTGGACCAAGCACAATCATGGACGAAGAAAACAACAAGTTGTTGCATTGTTAGAACATAGGCACACACAAAGCATTCTTTATGTATTTATGCATTTATGTACTCTGGCCCACCATTGTATTATTTAGGGCTTTATGTCATTCCTATGTACATCATGTCTATATATATAGCATAGTCATGAGGCATATTCAATTGCCCTAATAATACAACCAACACTTTTCCTTGCTTTGCATTCTCCTTTGTTTGGATTTCATTCTTGGTATTAGAGCCTCCAATCATGTCAACCTCATCAGCAACCTTATCTACTGTGTCGTCTTCCTCCACTCCTAAAGTCTACTCTCTTTTTAACTACTTTAGCTAAACAACATCCTTCAAGCTGGATAGGAGTAACTATTTGGTTTGGCAATTTGTCGTGTTACCATTAATTGAAGGTAACAAATTGGAAACTCATATTCTAGGCACTACCTCTCCTCCGTCTCGCTTAGTAACAGATGAAGAAAGCACGTGACCAAACCCGGAGTATGATGAGTGTAACATCTCACTTAGTTCTCTTTCACATTCATTAGAGACTCTTAATGAACCATTTAAGCACCTTTAAAATCATTAGAATGGCCAAACAGGTGAATTTGAAAATTTTGAACCAAGTTACTATTCATTGGTCACTATTCATTGAAATTCTGGCCAACTTTGAAAATTCATAACAAATTTTAGAAAAATTGAAATTGAGTGATTCAAGTATCTAAAGCATTTTGTATAAAATAACAATTACAACTTTGAATTTGATACTCAAGCATTTTGTGGTCTTTGTGAGAATAAGTCTCCCACCTTAGGCCCTCACCTCCTTGTTTTTCCTTTGCTTCAACCTTTGCCTAAAAGATTATGTTGTTGGGAGAATAAGATTCTTGGAATCTCAATAGCAAAAGTCACTAACACATACATTATCATGCATGATTGCCATTTACTTTCTATCTAGCTATGCATGAACTATCATAAAGCACTTTGAAAACACTTTGCATATAGCCATGACATATCATAAGCATAACTTCACATGTTCACATAGCACATAAATAGCATGCAAAATAGCACAATAAATAAACAACAACCAATGACAATATTAATGCAAAAGTTAGTAACTTTGTTACCTTAAATCCTTAGCATTTCACTTGACTTTGGTAACTTGCTTCTTGCTCTTTGAAAACTTCCCTTTGCAACTTAAACTCCTACACATATCATAATGCATTTGGCATCAATAATAAGCCATAAACTATGCATTATAACATTTAAAACCTTCCAAAACCTCTCTTGAACTTTAAGGGCCCTAAAACCCTTAACTTTGCTAGAATTGTTTCCAATGCTTCCAAAATTGTTTTCTCACTTATACCCTACACAATTTTGTATTTTAAACTCATTGGAAACATCAAAATCAACAAAAACTCATTCCTTCCTCACAATCTCCAGCTGGCCGAAATTCAACAATAAAGAGGGAAAAATGTGATTTTCAATTTCTACCTTCACCTACATGCATAATCACATCCCTAAACCAGTTTTCCATCATTAACACCACAAAATCATTTCTTCCCTTGCATGAACGGTGTCAGCCAGCAGAAATGAACAGTAACCTCATGCCAAAAATTCATATATTCATCCAAACAACACAAAACAACCATCACTAGGTTCCAAATCAAGCATAGAGTTGTTTTCTAACAACTATTTCCTCTAAATCCCTCTCTTTCTTACTTTCCCTCTTCAAAATAAAAACTGTACAGCAGCCCATACACACCATTTCAAGCCAAAATAAACCGATTAAATGGAAGAGGAGTGGTAGGAGGTCAAGAATATGAAAGATTACATAGCAAAATTACAACTTACCTTGAAGTTTTGATGGATTTTGCTCCTTTCTTGCTCCCTCCTCTTCTTGTTCGTGTTCCCTTCCTCTCCTCTCTATTTTGGCAGACCTAAATGGCCTTTAGATGGTGTCTTGAAGTGTCTTGAAGCTTCATAAAAATATGCACATGTATTGCTTAATTACTTGTGGGATCCGATTGGACTGATAAAGTAACTTTATACTGATATATTCTACTACTTGTCTATGATATTTTGTCTCTCTTTTCCTCTTGAAATATGAACCTTACAAGTGGCAAATTCGTGGTCCCACAACTTTCCTTACAAAAACTTTAAGTTCCATAAAGTTACTTTATGGCACCGGAAATGCTTTTCGGTAAACCCTTGATCACTTGACTGGTTTAAGGTCATTAAAAAATCCCTAAATTCATTTGATACCTCCATGATTTTTCTCTCCTCAAAATGCTTTCCGGAATGTCTTTAATTAATTTTTAAAGAAAACCCTATTTCAGGGTTTTTCCGCACATTTTCTTTTCGATCGGGGAAACTGTCTCTGACTTTCTCTTGGAAACAATTTTATAAAATACTAGAATTTCTGAGCTATTTTTCCTTCCTTTGAGATCAGATATTTTAGGTCTCTAGGTATTTTAAATAATTATTTTTGACTAATTATTTATTAAACAACCAAAAATTAAATGACCTTTAAAATTCCCGCGAAGGTATTTTGGTCATTTTAGCTCTAACTAAACCTCAATTATTGATCAGTGAATTTTTCTTTATCCAATGGTATCCTGAAAATTTTTCTGATATTTTGGTCAAACTTTGACCAAAATACCTTTAGACTTGCACTTATTTACCAAATTACCCTTGAATTCCTTAAATGGCGATTTGATCCCTCGAATTCCAAAATTTCACTTGGGTCCCTATTTCAAAATATCACCCTTGTTCCATGAATTCACCAAATGACACTTTGGTTCCTTTACTTTTTCTAAATGACCACTTTACTTTTACCTTTTATACGCTTGGCATAATGGCATTTTTACTCTTCCTTTCCTTTCATTTCGTCCTCCGAACCTTTAACTAATCTTTAGCTACTCATTTAGGCTTTATATCCAGTTATTAAAAACCTGGATATTACAATGAGTGGATCTTTGTTGATCGCCTTCTCGTTGGGTGGCTCTGTAATACAATGACTCAAGGCATTGTCGCTCAACTTCTCCATTGTCGCACTACATACAATCTATGGGTTGGAGCTTGTGAGCTAACATGTGCTTCCCAAAAGTCTCGAGTCCTACTGTTCAAGTCGGGGCTCTATAGTACTCCCAAAAATGGCCTCAAGATGGAGGACTATCTAGCTAAGATGACATACATCTCTGATGTCATATCTCCTATCTCAAACGAGGATCTTATCCTACAGACACTAAGTGGTTTGAATGCAAAGTATAATGCTGTGGTGGTGAAACACGCTGATCAACCCAACCTCACCTGGGTTGCTGCTCAATCAACTTTGCTTGCCTTTGAAAGCTGCTTGGAACAAATCAATCGTTTTTCTAGTCTGTCCATCCAGCCATTTGCAAACATTGCTCATTAAGACATTTCAAATCCCCGTCGTCTCTCTCCTTATGACTCCTCTGAATGCTTTAACTAGCATGCTTTTCATGAGGGCACCAGTGGTCGCCGTGGTGCATCCTCTGGTGGTCGCAGAGGAGGTTTCCAAAGTGGTGGTCACCGTTACTATTAATGGTGTGAAAGGGCTGGACATTTTGTGCGAGATTGCTGTTTTTATTTTGACAAAAATTTTCAACCTCCTTCTATTTTTGGCAGGGCCTTTGGTGGTTTCAGATCTTCCCATGTTGGTGGTCTTGAACATTTTTCACCACAAGCAATGTATGCTAATTTACACATGGTAACTGATCATTCGTGGTACATGGATAGTGGTGCAAGTTATCACATTACTCCTAACCCTGACCAACTGGACTCGTATACTCTACTGAGTAAGTCTCATTTGTCCATTTGTACTAGTCAAAGAACAGAAATTCTTGGAGTAGGATTAACATCTTTATCTCATCCTAATTCTAAGCTTTTTCTCAAAGATGTTTTACTTGTTCCTTCTGCCACTAAGAATTTGCTCAGTCTACACAAGCTCACTAAGGATAATCAAGTTGATGTTAATTTCACTGACTGAATGTGTGTTGTGAAGGGCAAGAGGACAGAATTGAAAATGGTGGAAGGAATGGAAGATCAGGGAATGTATCCAATGTCCAATCTAGTTAAACACCAACCTTAGGCCCACGTTGCTGATGTAGTTCCTTCTGAGGATAAAGATTTTATTAAATGACATTTCAAGCTAGAACATCCAAGTGATAGAACTCTTGTAGATTTTGACTAAATGTAATGTGAAAGTTCCTCTTACTAAGAACTCAAATTGTGAAGCTTGTCAATATAGGAAGTCTAAATTATTTCCTTTTCAAAAATATGGGCATCATGCTTATGCTCCTCTGTATTTTATTCACTCTGATCTTTGGGGACCTTCCCCAATTCAATCAGCATCTGGATATCGATTTTACATCCATTTTGTTGATGACTATAGTAGATATACATGGCTTTACACTTTAAAACAGAATGGAGAGGCTGTGTGTGCTGTTAATCATTTTAAGGCTCGAGTTGAGAATCAATTTAATCTTAAAATCAAGATTATTCAGTGTGATAATGGAACTAAATTTAAACCCTTCATTCTGATTGCATAAGCTTCAAGAATATATATGCGATACTATTGTCCTTATACCTCTGCGCATAATGGTAGGGCAGAGCGCAAACACAGACACATTGTTGAAATGGGACTGACTCTCTTAGCTTAAGCACATTTACCCCTTACTTATTGGGTTGATGCTTTTCAATACGCAGTTTTCCTAATAAACATGCTCCCTACTCCAGTTCTCAATGGCTCAACCACTTATTTCAACTCTACAAATATAAACCAGATTATCAATCACTTCAACCTTTTGGGTGTGCATGTTACTATGCCTAAAGCCTTATAATTCTAAGAAATTTTAGTTTCACAGTCCAAAATGCATATATCTTAGACCTCCATCACAAGAAAAAGGCCATAAGTGCCTCAGTCCAACTAGAAGAATTTATATTTCAAGGCATGTTATTTTCAACTCATTGATTTTTCCTAGATCAACAGGATTTTTTTTTTACAGAAGATCAAGCTCAAATGATAACTCATGTGTCATTCCTCTTCCAATGAATATTATAGGCCCATCCTATGTGACTCGATCCAATAGAGATTTTGCACCAAGCCCAATGAGCCAATCACGAGAAGATAGTTCAATAAACACTAATGCTAGTCTAATAAGAAGAGAGAGCCTAATAAACACTGGCCCAACATGTGAAGAGAGTCCAAGAGTGGAGTCCTCCTCCTCCTTTTCTTCTCACACGAATGATGAGTCACCTTTTTCTTCTCACTCTCACCAAGTGGATGAAGGCTTATGTGATCAAGGCCCACTAAACACTCATTAAATGATCACTCGTGCTAAGGCTGGCGTGTTCAAACCCAAACAACCCTTTGTGGGTCTTCTTCAAACCGAGCATTCTTCTCCATTCTCTATCCCTATTAAACCACACAATGCCCCAGAGGCGCTTTCATCTTCCTGCTGAAAGAAAGCTATGGTGGATAAATTTGTTGCACTTCAAAAAAACAAAACCTGGACTCTGGTTCCTTTCACTGGTTCATAGAAATTGGTAGATTTAAATGGGTATTTAAGGAAAAGTTCAAGGCGAATGGATCGATTTTAAAGCCAAAAGCATAGCTTGTGGCAAAGGTGTTTCAACAAGCTCCTAGGATCAACTATGGTGAGACGTTCAATCCCGTCATCAAAGCCACAACAATCAGTGCAGTTCTCTCCATTGCTATCACCTTCAATTAGGAGATTTTGCAACTAAACTTCAAAAATGCTTTCCTCAATGGTTTTCTTCAAGAGAAATTTTTATGCATCAGCCTGAAGGTTTCATCGACCTAAAGCACCCTCTCTATGGTTTAAAATAGGCCCCTCGAGCCTGGTTTGAAAGATTGTGTCTCACTCTGCTCAAGTGGGGTTTCAAAAATGCTCGAAGTGATACCTCATTGTATCTTATTAGAGAACAAAATCTTACGGTATTTATTTTGATATACGTTGATGATATTTTGATGATGGTCAATAATTCCATCTCTCTGTAGAACTGTGTGTGAAAATTGAACTCTCTTTTTTCCTTGAAAGAACTTGGTCTTGCTTATTATTTTCTGGGTATTGAAATTTATAGAGACAAATCTGGAATTTTTTTCATCAGGGAAATATGTTATTGACATACTCAAGAGGTTTAACATGTTGAGCTGTGCCTCTGTTCCTACGTGATAGAGGCAAAAATGATGTTTTACATGGCAGCTAAGGTGACATCATACATGTCAACCATGATGTCCAAGAAGAGTTTGAACAAGCCAAAGATCCTTTTCATGACACCAAGGAGGACCTAATCATTATAATGCATGAAGTGACATTGGGGCTTCAGAGAGCTAAAATTAAAGCCCATATTGTTATTATACATGCTGATGGGGTAAATGAGGCCTTAACCATGTTTATTCAGGCCCATATGCATGACTTTGCAGCCCATGAGAGCATGAGTACGTGGGAGAGCATGAAAGTCCATGAAATTGGTGTAACATAAGCATAAAAGACGCTTAAGATAATATAGAAGGCCCATGTGCAGTCCAGATTGAAGAATTCACTTAAAATACCATGTGACAAGCATGTGCCTTGGAGGAGGAGCATAAGTGATGTCCAAGAACACTCAAGAAGCATCTAGAAGACATCCTTATGCATTAATTTGATGTAATTTCGTTTTTAAAGAGTTTCCTATTTTATTTCCCTTGAATAAGGCTATTTGGTCAAAGATTCTTCTAGAAGATCTTGTTTTAGTTTCCTATTTTTAGGTAGCTGACTTTTGCTTCAAGTTTAAGCAATTTCCTAATTTCTTTAAGTTTGAATGGTGCCAATCAATCAAGTAATCATCATAAAGGCATCATTATAGCAATTAAGGCTTAGAGTTTTGATTCTAGAGTGTTCTTTGGTAGCCTATATGTTACCAACATTTTTGTACTTCATTTTCAAATTTGAATGAATAAGAACTTTGTTCTTTTGAGAATCATATTCTCTTGTGTGAGCTTTGCTTACATCCTTGTATTCTCGTGTAAATACTTTTGACAGTGTCAAGGAAGTGATCAACCTTATGGTATCTTTATGGCTAGGGTTGTAAGAGACAAGTTCTCTTAAGGTCCTACCTACGATCATCGTCCCAATTTTCTTACTTGTTTCTAGCCGATCCGTTTTCTATCTTATATCACTATGCCTATAGTAAGAAGGTGCCAATCTTCTCAAAATGATGGCACTCTGATGAAAGATATTTCTTTATACCGAAGGCCAATTGGCTCCTTGCAATTTTTTACAACTACTAGGCTGGATATTGCCTTCTCTATTAATAAAATAAGTTAGTTTATGTGCAATCCAATTGATGTACATTTTCAGGGAGTAAAATGGATTTTACGTTATCTCAAAGTGACTCAACATTACGGTTTGAATATAAAGCCTTTCAAATCCTTTCAGCTCAACATTGGGTCACTGATGTAGATGATTGAAAATCCATGGCTGGGATTTGTGTTTATCTTGGAGTTACCTTGATATAGTGGTCGTCCCGTAAGCAGTGAGTTGTATCTCGCTTAAGTTAATAGTGTAATATCCAGGTTTTCTATAACTGGATATAAAGGCTTAACAAGTAGCTAAAGACTAATTAAGGGTTGAGAGGATGAAAGGAAATGAAAGGAAGAGTAAAAATGACATTCTGTCAAACGTAGAAAAAGTAAGGGCAAAATGGTCATTTCAAAAATGTAAGAGACTAAAAATATCATTTTGGAAATACAAGGACCAAAGGGTCATTTTAAAAATGGGACTAAAGTGGAATTTTGAAAATTGAGGGACCCAATTGCTATTTATGAAATTCAACGGTATTTTGGTAAATTAAGGAAAAGTCAAAGGGCATTTTGATCAAAGTTTGACTAAAATATCAAAAAATTGTACAGAGTTCCAGAAGATAGAGAAAAGTTCACTGATCAATAATTGAGGTCTGGTTCAGGTCAGAATAACAAAAATAACATTTACAGGAATTTTAAAGGTTATTTAATATTTGGATATTTAATAAATGATTAATTAAATATAATTAATTAAAATATCCAGAGGTCTCAGATATCTGATTTCAAAATAGGGAAAAATAGCTTGAAAGTTGTAGTAATTTATAAAATTGTTCTTAAGAGAAAGTTAAAGACAGTTTCCTAGAATTAAAAGAAAAAAGCCTGAAAAAACGTCAAATTAAGGTTTTCTTTAAAAATTAATTAAAGACAACTCTAGAAGAAGAATGAGGAAAGAAAAATCATGGAGGTATCGTATGAATTTTGAGAATTTTTAATCACCCTACACAGGTCAAGTGATCTGGGAATTCCCAAAAAGTATTTTTGAAGCTATAAAGTAACCTTACGGAACTTGAACTTTTTATAAAGAAAGTTGTGGAGCCATGAATTTGCCACTTGTAATGGTCATATTTCAAGAGGAAAAGAGAGACAAAATATCATAGACAAATGGTAGAAAATATCAGTATAAAGCTACTTTATCAGTGTAAGTGGATCCCACACCATTTAACACATGTTACCACTTTATTTAAATATGTTTTAAAAACCATTTCCTTCCTCATGTCTGCACATTTTGGTCGACCAAACAGCAAGGAGAAGAGAGAAGAGGAAGGCATGATTTCAAGAAGCAAAGTAAGAGGAAAATCCACCAAGAAATCAAGGTAGTTGGTGATTTATCCATGAAATCTTCTCTATTTAATGCTTTCTAGCCTTTCTCTTCAACTCTATGATTTCTTTTTTAGTTTCATGGTGAAAAATTGCTGCTGAAAAGTTAGGTTTTAGAGAGAAAAATTTGTAAGAGAGGGATTTAGAAGAAACAAATTGAAGGAAAACAATCCACGCATGATTTGGAGCTGATTGATGGTTGGTTTATGATGCTTTTATGCTTTTATGTATTTTGGAAATAAAAAACCCTAGGTGTTATGCTGGCCAAATTTCTATATGCAAGGGAAGAGTGATTTTGTGTCAGATAATGCATGGAGGGAGGTCTAGGATTAAGGTTATGCAAGTATGTGACAAGCAAGTTTGAAAAATCACATAACCTTTACTTCTGCCTATTTTCGGCCAGAGCTGTTTTTAAGGGAAGGAGTGAGTTTTTGTTGATTTTGATGCTTCCATTGGATTTAGAATGCAAAATTGTGTAGGGTATAAGTGAGAAAATAATTTTAGAAGCATTAGAATCAATTTTGACAAGTTTAAGGTTTTTAAGGCCCTTAAGGTTCAAGAAGAGTTTTGGCAAGTTTTAATGTGTTTTGATCCTTGATATTGGCTTGTTATTAATTCCAATTGCACTATATCATATGTAGGAAGTGAAATTGCAAAGGAAAGATTGTAACAAGTAAGAGGGAAGTTCATAAGTTTAAGTCCAAAGTCAAGGAAAAGTTAAAGAATAAAGGTAGCAAAATTATTATCTTTTTCATTAATATTGTTCATGGTTGTTGTTGATTAACGTTGCCATGTTTGTATGCTAAATATGCACTAGTTGCTATTATTTGTGACATGTCATAATTATGTGCACATTTATTTTTAAGTATTAGCAATTTAATAATATGCATGGCTAGCTTGGAATGACATGGCAATCATGCATGTTAATGCAATTGACAATGATTTTGCTATGGGGATTTCTTTGAAATTTTACTCTCCAAAAATTAATATTCTCCAGGCCAAGGTTACAATAAATACAAGAGCAAGTTGATGGATGCATGGAGAAGCTTAAACATTCCCAAGAATGCAAGTGGAACTTGTTATTTGATATCATGTATTTTACGTTGGGTTTTAAAAATGTGTATGTTAAACCTCAACAACTTCTGATGTATGGTTAGTAGAATGTGAACATGTTAGGAAGGTTAGTTAATTGTGGTCAATGAAAGCATTCATGAAAAGCTAAGAAAGGAGCATGCTAAAAAGTGACAAAAAGGGGTCCAACACCCTTGTCAAACCCATAACTTGAGGTAACAGTGAAATATAGTAAATGAAGTCTAATTTCTTTGAAATTTTTCAAAACAAATAGTTCACATGACAAGCTTTAACATTAGCCAAATTTTACTTGATTTGGAGTTTTGAGTAGAAAGTTATCCAAAGTTAGAAGGAAAATCTAGAAAAATACAAAATGACCAAATGAACAGTGTTTTCATGAATTATTCTATATTAATTGGTCAAGAAATTGGACAAATTAATATTTTTTTAACTATAGGTAATTTGATAAGCTACATTTAGAGACTTGAACCACTCAATTTAAATTATTTTAGAATTAGTTATAAATTTTTAAAATCTAAAATTTCCAAGTGAATAGTACCGATGAACAATAACTTTAGCAAAGTTTAAACTTTCAATTGGTTAGCTAATTCTAGAGTATGGAAGGCCTTAAAGTGATTCATAATTAGTCTTTAATATATAATAAGGTAAGCTAGGGGAGGTATTACACAAAGTCAGAGTATCGAGCTCTAGCAGATGGTGCTGTAGAATTAAAGTGGTTAAGTTCATTACTGTTTGAACTGGGTCTTTACTTTCGAGGCCCCTCAATGATTTGGTGTGATAATCTCAGTGCAAGGGCACTAGCTTCCAATCCTATTCAACACTCTCAAAGTAAGCATATATACATTGATGTACATTTTCTTCGTGATTTGATTTCCTCTGGCTTCATCAATGTTCATCATATCCCCTCAGCTCATCAAGTTGCAGATTTCCTCCCCGAAAGCCTTGACACATGCTCATTTTGCTCACCACAAAAGCAAACTTGGTTTGTTAGAGACACCCTCTAGTTTGAGGGGGATGTTAGAACATAGGCCGACACAAAGCATTCTTGGCCCACAATGCATTCTTTATGAATTTATGCATTTATGTACTTTGGCCCACCATTGTCTTATTTAGGGCTTTAAGTCATTCAAGTGTACATGCTGTCTATATATATAGGACAGTCATGAGGCATATTCAATTGCCCTAATAATACAGCCAACACTTTCCCTTGTTTTGCATTCTCCTTTGTTTGAATTTCGCTCTTGCATGCTTGTTTCCACTCTTACAACTACTGGAGGTTTTACTGCTACATTCAATATATCGGGTGGCATTGAAGACAACACAGGAAGACCGCACTACCTGGTGGATGACAACTTGTGGCTCATGATATTTTCCATATTTGATGCAATTGCAATGATATCATCCTCAACTTCCATATTTTTTTTCTTCTCTATCCTTATTTCACGCCATGCAGAACATGATTTTCACTACAGCTCATTGCCCGTGAAGTTGATATTTGGATTAATCACATTATTAGTCTCCATAATAAGCATGATGGTATCATTTAGTAGTGCATTCATCATGTATTTTGATGCCAAAACGCTCAGCCATGGCTCACATCACAATGTTCTGAGGTGGGTTCCTATCTTCATTTGTGTGCTTTCGTTTATTCCCATACCCATATTTGTATATCGGCTTTGGCCACTCTGGAGTGTTATAGGCAAATTAACCAAATTTTCTTGGCCTCTTTCTCGGCCAAGGAAAAATAAGTTGCACTTGAAAAGATGTGGATGTTGATGGATCTCTTCATGCACTATATTCTTGGAGTCCAGTGGTCTTGGATTGATAGATCTCTCCAGGCAGGCATCTTTCGAATCTGTGACCAAAGGGTTTGTAATATTGGGAGTTTAATTTGATTGTGAGATTGTTCATGTATTTGTTGTTGATTTGATCAAATCCATGGGAGTTTGTATTATTTTTCGAATTTATGTCTGTTTGTGATTATGGTTTGTCTAGATCTTCTTTCATCATTCCTCTTTTTCTGAACTTGGAGGATGATGAGGCCTTAGTTGTATTGGTTATCAGTAAAGCTAAGTCCGGTTAATTATTATATGGGATAGGATCGATGCAGCTAATTACTTCCTTAGATCAGGTTGTGATCTTTCAAAGTTACAATTTTCTAGTACGAATAAAGACTCAAAATAAAATAACATAAACTAGAATGCAAGATGGTAATCCCTAAATACAACTGAACAGACTATAATGCACTATACAGTACAAGGATTATGCAGATGAATCTATGATCAATTTTCATGATGAAAATTGAAACCTAACCTAGATGAATAGAAATTCAATTTGGGGGGTTTGTTTCAAGGAAAGTAAATGCAAAATTGAAGTATAATAATTTATGAAAAACAGCAAATTCAAGTAGTTAACAGTACAATAAAAAGAATTTAAGACAACTAACCATTAAAATCACTAAAAAGAATTCACATGTACAAAACTGGATTTGCTAAATCTGTTGATTACTCTGATGAGTTGAGATAGGTCCGTTTAATTTGGTGCATGCCCTATAGCATTTTCTTCATTTAAGAATCTGAATTATCAGTTATCATTAAAAGTTCAACCTCCCCTGACTATGTTTACTTTTAAATATAATTTTTTTAAAAAACTTTTATCCAAATACATTTTTTTTTATTTTTAAAACTTGTTTCTTGATACAGTTTTATAAAACAATTTTAAAAACAAGGAAATAGAAAACAAGGAAACAAACTTGCCCTATAGCTATTTCCTCGCATACAAATCTGATTGAAGTTTTTAGGGGTCAATATTTTGCATGGGCAATAGAGCTTTAGCCTCTATTCCATTGTGCTGGCTAGTGGAGGCTTTGCTTAGAGAATTGGCTCTTTTTTTTCATATCATAGAACTTGGCCTGTGTTATGTCGCCATATATACATATATATATATATATATATGCAAGTTTGCATGTTCTTGCTGGTATAAACATAATCCTGTGGATCTCGTGGTGGCTACATCTATCCGGGGGAAGAAATACCAGTTAAGTCAGAAAAATTGTTGATGAAAAATAAATGGGTAAAGGTGCCAATTTAACAACAAAATTATTAGTTAGGAGTACCCAATATAATTAACTTTTTAAGAGGGTAAATTTAACAATGTCATTAACCCTTCCTAATTTCATTAACCAGTTGGCATATTTTACTATTTTTAAAATATAGGGTTTCATTTTGGAATCATCTAAGTAATTAAAACTACTCATTTTTGCTTAATTTCGTTCATGAAAGTTACTCTAAATAATTTCATCTTTCTAATTATCATCAAAACTACTCCCTTTTGCTTGACTTTTTTCTTTTCTTTTATTATAAAAAAAATTTAAACAAAAAAAACTGTATTTTTGATTACCATTAGAAAGAAAAATTATTTAAAGTAACTTTTATGAAAGAAGTTAAGCAAAAATGAGTAGTTTTGATTATCTAAATGATCCCAAAACAAAGCGCTATACTCTAAAATATATCAGCTAGTTCACAGAGTTAAGATTAATGGCATTGTTAAATTTGTACACTTAGGAATTGATTATTGCTAAATTTGCACCCTTAAAAAATTCATTATGCTGAGTGCTCTTGGCCAATAACTTCATTGCTTAATTTACATTTTTACCCAAAACAAAAATATAAAAATCCATTCCTACACTTATGAGAGACTTGATGTTCGATTTGTAACTAATACTTTCATATTTACAACTCATTTGGAAACAATGTTTGCATGGACTTTCACCGTATTTAAATTGATCATTTGGGATATAAGATTCTTTTTCCCAATAAATAAATAGAACCCCATATTGTACATTGGTTAATTAGTTTTGATCTCGATCTGTTTTCTTAGGATTTCTATCATTTTTTATTTGTTAAATTATATTAAACCTTCGTAAATTTTGAGTTATTCTGGGTTAATAGCACATCACATCCCACCTTTAAAAGTTTAAATTAAAAGCCCTTATATTCCATATTTTGATTATAAACTTCTCTACCATCAAAATCATCATTAAATTTAATGATTTTTATCACATAATATTTATATTTTTTGTTATATACAACATCATTTAAATAGTAACACTTGTCATTCAAAATATAGTTTTAAGTATGTTTTAATCAATTTAAATAAAATATTTAAAATGCTTTAAAATATAAAATAATTTAGGAACATTTAAAATATTTATTTTACCATGCCTTTTTTAAATAAAAAGTCTTAAAAATGTGAAATACTTTAAAATATTTATTTGACCATAAAATATTTTTGATAAAAGTATAATATATTTAAAACTATTTGTCAAAAACTCAAAATGCCAAGATAATTAAAAACAAAAAAAACTAAGATGTATAAAAAAGTAATTTTGATTTTAACAGCAGGAGATTTGATAATTAAAATATGAAATATTAAGGTTTTGAAATGTAACTATGATCTAAATTAAGTTTGTAACGTCCCAAAATTTGACCAACGCATTATAGAATATAATTGAGATTTTGAGAAACCAATTACAAAATTTTATACAAACATAAAGAAATTTTAAGCTAAAAGTATTTTAAGGAGATTATTTGATTTTTAGGAATATATATATATTTTATTTATGCATGCCACACTAGTGGCTGAACCCTTTCCAAAACGTGGCTGGAACTTTAAAATACTCCTCACATGCCTCGACCCATTTTATTATTCACTAATCACCATCAGCTCCAGACGACCAGCAAAGCAGAACGCAGAGTGAGAGTCAGCGACGGGAGAGCGAGAAAGCGTGAGATAGAGAGAGAAGCTGTGGTGCTCACCGAAAAGTGGCCGGTTTTGCATGCAACATTGGATTCCGACGCAGGTGAGCTCTGTTCTTTCATCTTCGACTCTGGATGTCTGACTTGGGAGGGTTTGAGCTTTTGATATTTTTCAGAAAACAGAGGATATCAATGAACACTCATCGATTTGCTTGTTGCATGTTAACATTAGTGTCCCCTCAAGCTAAATAATGCTTTGCATTTGATGATTTCACCGGGAACGGGATTTTTGTTGTCCAGTCGGGTCCTCTGCTTTGCGATCTCTGAGCTGCAATGTGTGTCTTGCTGGAACTGAGGAACCGAAGAAAAAGAAGGCTTTGTGTTTTAGAAATGGGTCTCGGGTTTTCTTTGTGATGTGAGGCCAACGAATTTATTTAAGCTGTTAGGAAATATATATATATATATATATATATGTATACGAGTGCTTCTTTGAATGTGTTTATATATATACATATATAAGTATCCTGGAGATTGCAAAGGGCTATAAGCTAAATATATGTATATATTGATTGATACGTTGGAAATGGACTTGAGAACAATGCTTATGTTCTTCTTCAACTTTGGCCGAGAAATGGAGAAAAGGAAATAGAGATATATATATATATATATGCATGTGTGTGTATGCGTAGCTGTAATGTATGTGTATATATATACAAGTACCCTGGAGTTGGAAATGGAGAATATATGCGTGTATGAGCCGTGTGGGTAGCTGTATGAATATATGTATATAGGCTCTGTGAGTTTGGGATTATAGTTTGAAGATGTGAGATGCTTTCCAATTGAGATAATAAAGTGCCCTCTGTATTGTCTGAAGCCAAGAAAAATGCTTCATGTTGAAAAAGAGAAGCTTTTATTAATCAAAGGATTGTTTTCAAGTTACTATGAAATATACGGACATGTGAGTGGGTCATGAACTGGTCAACCAACCTCCTCAGCCCATGAAATTTAGTGAGCTTTTAGGATACATCTTGAGCTTTAAAATAAGTCCTAGAACACAATATTTGGATTAGTGGATTGTAATTTATGAATTTTTAAACATTCATATAGAAAATTGAAAGGAATGCATTTTTGCAAATGAGTAGAGTGCACTTTCGCTGTTTTAATGCACAAAGGTTTAAGAAAAGATGACTTGACTTATTTTTCCTTTATAGAGGATGAAAAGAACTTTAAATAGAGCTTAGAATCACTGTATTTGGAATTATATAGAATAAGTTATGAAATTTTCAAATTGGTTCAGAAAACTGAAAAATGATATATTTTTCTGATAAAGTAGCTGATTTTAAACAGATATTTAAATAGTCAAATGGTCTTTGTTGACTATGAAATTTGGTAAGTAAACAGTACTCATAACAAGCTTTCAAATGGGTATTGAAATGCGTTGTTTGGACAAGTACATTATAAGTTATGAACCAAGGAAGTTTAATTCTTAAATCTGGAAAATTTGAAAAATAAAAGTTGCGTAACAAGTTGCAACTTCTGAACATTAATTTCAAAACATATGTTAATTATATTCTTTGAATGATAATTCTCCCCGAAAGGGATTAATGAGAGTTTCAAATAGAAGCTTGAACCATTGCATTTGGAATTGTATGGAATAAGATATGATTTTTTAAAGTTATTGAAAAATTCAAATATCAAAGAAAATTAATAATGTAAAAGGATAGAAATAGAATTAGAAAAGAAAAAGGAGCTTAATGAAGCTTGATAGGTGTATAATTAAAGAAATATTATATGTGAATATTTTTAGGATTTGACATCTGCCTAAGCACCCCAAGGAAGGCTGGAAAATATATTTGCTGAAGGAGGTAAAGGTAAATAAAGGGAGACAGGTGGAAACCCTTTTTATCTTATTCTTATGCATTTAATTTTTCATGCTTGTTTATGCTATATTTGTTATACATTATGTGATGAAGTTCCTTGGGAATATTTTCCTCTAGGCCCCCTCCAAAGGTGTAGGGGTGATTTGTAAGTCCCTGGAGAATGTTTTTCCTTGGGCCCCCTTCAAAGATGCAGGGGTATATGTGAACCCTTTGATGATGTAGGGTGTTATGAGAAATGATATCCGTATGAACATATAGCTTGTTTTTGCATGATTGTGAACTATATATACAATTATCTGATAAACTTTGGTTTCTACGGGATTTTGGAATTTCACCCTCCCTTTCCACAAAATACAGCTAAAGCGAGTAGCTCAAGAGACACGGAAGTCGTGACTAAAGAGGTATAGAATGTGAGAATGAAGAAAGATTGAAGAACCCCACCTTACATAGAATTTTGGTTTAAATAAGTAGTTATGGATTTATTTTAATATAAGCCTAGATGGCTTAAATGCTCAAGTATTTGTAATTGTACAAATTATGTATATAATAATATGAGCCAGAAGGTAATTGCAAGCGGAAGCGTGATAGGCCCATAACCCATAGGTCCCAGATCAAACCTGGCTCAATTGAAACCTATTAAAAACAGCTTTAGATAAAAAAATTATTTTAAAATTTTTTAAATTTTTTCAGAAAATTTCGTTCGAACACATTAAGCTGAAAAGGGTGCGACAAAGTTAAATTACATTTTGTGTATTTTAGCCTTTTCTATTATTCCACGCTAATAAGCATGTAACATTCACTTACCTGTGCTCGTGCTCAATAAATAATATTACCTCCAGTTCCCAATACTAGAGCCAGTTGACATTTCTAAAGATGTTGAAAAAGCTAAATAAATCACTTAATTATAATATATTGTAAAATTGTTATGTTTATCATTAGATTATATATCAATTATAAGTTAGGCAAATTAATTTGGATAAAAATGATAAATATATTAGTTAAGTAATTTTTTTTAATCTCTCAAAAAAATCAACTAACTTTTATATTAAGGACAAGATGTAATAATAAATTCAGACAAAAGGTACTTGTGCTGCACCGCCGTCAATCTTTAGACATTTTATCCCCTATATATTATATGCACCTCCTACCTCTAATATAAAATTCATTAGTAAATGAATATTTGGTAACGATAATTACAATAGCAATTATATTATTACCTCCATTTCTTACCTATTGCTGTTTAGAGATATGGCATATAGATTAAGAAACCATTAAGGATTAATATACTATTTAACTTTTTAAATTTACTCTCATTTTAATTTTGATTCTTTAAATTTAAAACCAGTACTTTTGATCTTTCAAATGGTCAAATGGTTTATATTTTAATTAGATTATATGAATCAATGCTTTAAATAAAAAGGAACTATATTAAAAGTATATATACTTTTTCTCAATTTTTATTTTAGTACATGTGTGTATTTTTATCTTAATTTAATCTCTTAATTTTATTTCCTAAACGCAATTAACCCCAATAACTTTAATCTGCTAGCTGTAACATCCCAAATTTTGGGTAACATATTGTGAAAAGTAATTAAGGCTTTGGGAAGCTAATTACAAAATTTTTGGATTATGATGAATAAATTTTTGGACCAAAAGTATTTTAAGGAAATTTGATGAAAGTAAATAAATTGTCCAACATTCATCAAAATAATTATTTTACATGTTAAGGGTTAAGTTTGAGGGAGAAAGTTGCCTATTGAAAAATTTTATGACCATTTAGGATTATTTAAGGAAGAAAAAAAAAAAGAAGAAGAAGAGAGAACAGATATTTTATGTATGCCTCACGTGGCACACTCTCAGCCATTCCTCATGTGCTCAGTTTTTCCTCTTTGCCGTCAGATCCCTCTCTCATACTTTCATTCTCGTCTTCTTTCCGTGGAGCCAGAGCAGCGAGAGTGAGAAGGAGCCACTGTCGTCAGAAAATGTGGCCAGGAAACGTGAGCAGCTGAGGGATCTTGATAGGTGAGCTCTAAACCATTCTTCTTCATCTCTGGATTCGTTCTTGGGATGGGATTTGATGGGATTTGAGTTTTACAGTGGTAAACTCTAATGAATGCCATTGATTTGATTAATGGATGGTTAAACCCATATTTACCCAGGCTGGATAATGCTTTGCATGTGATGAATCTATTGATTGTATGAGTTTGAGAAATGGGTCTAGTTTTATCGTGTCGGGTTCATTGTCCTCCGAGGAAGTTGATCCCTGAGCTGTTGTGTGTGTTTGCTGGATCTGATGAACTGAATAATAATTAAAAAAAAAGGACTTTATTTAGAAAATGGATCTCGGATTTAAGGCAAATGAATTTCCTAAGTTGTTGGGAAACACACACACACACATACGTGTGGGTCTGCAACTGTGTGGATATATATTTACTCTGTAAGCATAAATCATTAAAAGGATTTAATGGTCTAATGATGGCTGACTATTGAGTGCATGTTGGTTTATGTTGTTGGATGTTTGAGGAGGAAATTTGCTGCTCTTTGAGGTTCTTAATTGATAGTTTTTGTGGCTGTATATTTATTCCAGTTTGGGGAGTAATATTGCCACTGATTTGAGGAAAAAAAATACAGTGTAAGTTGAAATTTATGAAGTTTAAATTAAGGAAAAAGTTTGCTGCTTTCATGGTGTTTAAGTATGAAACCTCAATGATGATTGGAAGATTAATTTATGCTTAGTAACTCTAAAAGGAAGAGTTAAATATGATTTTTGAAGCTGAGATCAGCACAGTATAATTAGGATAGGAGTTTGCTGCATAAGCTTATGTGTTCTTGAGTAAACGAATGCTTGTGGATTTAATGTTGGAAACCATTTTTTTTGAGGGAATCAAATGGCTTATGCAATACAAGGGATGTTCCATACAGTTGGGAAAAATTTTAGGAATTGAGTCATTAAAATAAAATCTGATTTGAGTAGCTGTGGATATATGTGTGTGCATGCGTGTCTGTGTATGTATATGCATTTGGAATCTGAGATAAGAGTTGAAAACCTGGGAAACACACACACACACACACACGTTGGATATGGAATTGGAGTTGAGGATTTATTATTGCGTAAACGTTTTGGATATATATATATATATATGAATGGATGCATATTAATACATGCGTGAGAGTCTGTGTATGTATATATATGTATATGTACTCTAAAAACAGAAATTTGAGATTATGAGTTAAGGAGTTGTTCTTGGAAGGATTAAATAGTTTAAGAGTACATTTTGCCACTGTTTGGCAAAAAAGTTTAATGAAATGGTCAAGGATTTAAAATTATTGTTACCGGTTGGTCAAAATATAAGAGTTGGTTAAGAAATTAGCAAAGTGGCAAAGATAATAGAGTAAAAAGCAATTGGAGAATTGTATTCAAGAAGTAAAGCAATCAATTATTAATTTTCTTTTGAAGTTAGATCTTGGTGATTTAATTGACTTAAAAGTTAGTCTGCCGTTGATTATCTCTCTGTAGAAATCCTTTTTATCCTATTATCATGTATTTAATTCTGCATGCTTGTTTGTGCCGTTTGTGTTATGCGTGCTGAGATACATTGATCGATTCCGTGATGGAACGATCGTATGCTCTTAACGGAGTGGTACTCGTGAAATAGAGTACGGATATTGCTTTGCAAGCTTTGCAGAATAGCCAGTTCTGAGAAAGAACGATTATTCGGATGCTCAGTGATTGAGTGGTACCTAAAGAAGGGTATGATTGAATTGCGTGTTATGCAATTTGTTATTGTCCATGGCCATGTGATGTGCAAAGCTGTTGAGGGTGATCCTCTTGATGTGATAGGCAAAGTATTGAGGGAGATCCTCATGATGTGATTTATTGCGTATAATATGTTGTATGACCATGTGTCTTGTTTTAGTATGATTGTGAATTTTATATATGAATATTTGATAAACTGTGGTTTCTACTGAAATTTTCAAATCTCACCCTCCCTTTCAAACAAAATACAGCTAAAGCGGGTAGCTTAAGAGACGCGGAAGTTGTGACTAAAGAGGCACAGAAAGTGAGAATGAAGGAGATTGAAGAACCCTTTTTTACATGGAATTTTGGCTTAAATTAGTAGTTATGGATTCATTTTAATATAAGCATAGATGGCTTAAATGCTCATGTATTTATGATTGTACAAATTATGTACATAATAATATGAGCTAGAAGGTGATTGTGAGCGGAAGCGTGATGAGTTCATAACCCACAAGTCCCAGGTTTAAAAACTGACTAAGTGGTTACTTTAAAAACAACTTTATATAAAAGTTGTTTAAAAAGTTTAAAAATTTTCAGAAAATCACATTCTAACATATTAAGCTAAATGGGGTGTGACATTAGTACTATTAACCTTTATACAAAAGTTAACAATGTTAACAAAGCAAAATTAAGGTTTAATTAAGAGAAAAACATATAGGTACCAAATTAACAACTTGAGGAAAATATATGTACATCTAATATGGTTTCACTAAATAAAAAAAATTAATGGATCAAAGATTGTACTAGCGCAATCTTTCATTAATAAAAATTGTTAGATTATACATGGATCAACATACTCTCAATTAATCCTTTCAGTTGGTACATCTCTATAATTTAATAAATATGTGGACTATTTTATTTATTGAGAGATCAAAACTTATAGTTTGAAATTTGAGATCCAAGACCTAAATAAGGAAAATTTTGAAGGAGTATTAACCCTTAATTTAATGTTGTCAAGATAATAATAAGATTGGGCAAAGTTAACAATGAGTTTTATTGGATGGCGTTAACTTTAACTATCAAACAAGGGGGAACCAATATTCGTTGGTTAATAGCTTATCCATTATGCGTATGCAATTTTTAATTTTAAAATTATTTTTTATGTATTTAGCCGACAAAACTTAAAGTCAAGCTTTATGTATTTAACCGTCATTTATATAATCTTTATGTATTTTAAAATTAGATGTAAATAACCGTCAAATTTCATCTTGCCCAAAGACCAAATCTTGATATAAAGAGTAGGTCTATAAATGGCAGTAAGGCAAAATAATGGTCAAATATGAAATATCCACATTTTTGTACTAACGTTGGGACTTGGGATTATGTGCCCAATTAATTGTTTGATGGGGGCTTTTAATTGCTTAATTCATTTTCTTGTGTACATTGGATGCACCATATCATTTATATATTTTGAATTAAAATGCTTCAATTATCTTTTACGAGCCTCACTCTGTCTTGAAATTTGTGTGAGAAAAAAATAAAGGTTGAAAAGAGGAATTTAGGTTCCATAGAAATGTAACTAAAACTTTTTTATGTGAGAATAAACAAATAACATAGTCAAGACAATGCACATAAGAATTTCTCATTGATCAATTGAGTGATTGGAGCTAATTTCTTATGATACAATTGATTTACATGAAATTAGCTACGGAATTTTGGTTTGCCACAGAATATGTCATGGAATGAATTGCCGATGAAATTTGTTCCGTCTTTAAATTCACAGTTACAAATTGGTTACCGATGGAATTTCCGACTGAATATTCCGTTGAAAATTTTGCCATTGAATTTTCCGTCCGAAATTTTGCCACGGAAATTTGAGTGGCAAATTTCTTTTTTTTTTTTATAATAAATAATAATGTCAAGTGTCATCTCTGCAATCTGTCATCTCACAGCTGGGCTTAGCCACGAGACAGCTTCGCCAGACGCCACCTCATAAGTGGACCCCCGCCACATGTCACTTCCACCATCTGCCACATGTAGTCACCTTATAAATTCACAATTTTACCTCCTCTAAGATTTGAACCCCTAACCATCGGTACGCGTACGTGATTCCTTATCAGTTGAGTCTTCTAAACACATTTACAAATGTATATAATATTTTAAGGCATAATAAATTATTTACATTTATAATTATATACATACACATATATTTAATATGTACACATATACATATATATAATATTATTAAAAACTAAACATAAATTGAATGATAATTTTAATTTATGTATTTATTATTTTATATATTTTCATTTCATTTTATATATGATATATTATTTCTTGGATAGTAATATTTATGTATTTATATAATTATTAATTTCATACTTTTATTATTTTAAAAAATATTAATTTTAATATAAAATTATTTCAAATAAAATAAATATTATTTCTATATTTTCATATTCAATATTCATTTTAATTAATTTATTAATTAAAATTTAATATTAAATAATAATAAAAGAAATAATAATAATAAATAAGAAATTTAAATTATAAATTAATAATAAATTAATAAGAATTACATAATGTTAAATTTGTAATAATTAGCTACGGATAAAATTCCGTAATTAATTTCATCAGAAATTCAATGTTTTTTTTTTCTTTGAGTGGTGTAGGACTTTGACGAGTCCAACATCGGAGTAAAGGGCTCAGGCATCAACTCCATCCCTCCAATCTTCGTTCACCCTCCTCATGTCCTCTCCGACCTCCACTTCTCCTCCCCTCCAGACGCGGCCATACCTATTATCGACCTTTCCGACGTTTCCTCTCAAACCCGCAGAAGGAAGCCGCAGAAACATGGGGATTCTTCAACATGTGAAGAGGATAAGAAGGAAAAGGAGAGGTTGCTCTCCCAAACCCAGGAGACGCGCATTGTCCTATGTTACAAATGTTGGTTTTAGCTCCTTTTTTTTATGTTATAATATTGGGTTTAATCTATTTGGGATCCTTCACCAGGGGATTTTAGTTGACTTTTCTTCAAAGCATGTGTTGGAATTTATATTGAATGTGATAGAAGATAAAGGTTCAATTAAGAAATACAAAACTCAAAGGTGCATATTGGAATCATAAAATTCAAAAACAGAATTTACTCTTAGCTGATAAGTACGTACATAACAGGAATTTATTCATCACTGCATAAAGACAAACTGCCTACTTTTTTTAGTGAAGCAAATTTTTACATGGCCGAAAGAGAGTCTTACAAAAGTAGGCTGAGTAGACTATATCAGACCATATTGGGAATAGCGAAAATGCAAATAAGGACACAGCTCCTAAAACAATAACCGAAATAGAGTTAGGAACCAAGCTTAATCCATGATAGTATGTAGTGAAGAAGGCACTACCAAATGATATCATCATGCTTATTATGGACATGAAAAGTGAAACCAAACCAGATATCAACTTCAATGGCAGTGACTTGTGAAAATCCTGCTCTGCATAGCGTGAGATCATGATGGACAAGAAAATGAGCATAGAAGTTGAGGAAAAGATCAATGCGATTGCATTAGACGTGCCAAATACCAGAAGTGATCTTTTCTGCAAGTCATTGCCAATGAGACCACCTGGTGTGGCGAATGAAGTACAAAATATTCCAATAGTAATAAGAGTTGAAACAACCATGCAAGAGTTTGCTACTCCCTTCATCCATGATTCAGCTTCAATAATCCTTGATGCTCTTTTATGACCAGTCGGTGAGGAGTCAAGCCTTCTGCATTCTTCATCTCTGTGAATGATGGTGGCCATATCTTCTTCACCTCCTGCAATGCCAAAGGGTGAGTGTTGGGGGCATAAATCACATTTGACCTTTTTTCTTTTAAGACTAGAAAGATAAATAAACTACTTTAAGTTATATATATTCTAAAGTATTTATGTATATCACCAGATTATATACTCCTTTAGTCTTATTTACAAATCACTTTCAACATATTTCATCTAGACCAAGGAAAACCTTTAGTTGCATTAACCCTGCTGTAAAATTTAACTTTCTAACTTTATTTTAATTTAATGTACATTATACTTCATGAGAGTAAAATCAACATATAAATAAATGAAGGATAATATTAAAAATTTAATGATGTAGCTCATAAAAAAACCATAAAATTTTTTCTCTCTATCCTATAAACAGGATCGAGAAGTATTAGTTTATAAGTGAAACAAATTAGTATTATAAAAAATAATAAGTATATCAATTTATTTAACTTTATTAATATTTCCAGAAAACTCAACCGGAGTTTATACTAAATAAGGACAAGGACTGGAGACAGTAATATTCACAACTTTACTTGATTTATCTTGCTCAATCAATGAGGACCTATCTAGGGTAAATGTAGACTAAATATTGTTATCAGTAAAATACCTCAAACCATAATAACTCAAGAGTCATCTGAAATGCTGCTCCGGAAACTAAGTTTAGCCGATCCGGAGGTGGTAATTTTGCAGCCATATGTAATAAATTGCTTTGATCTTTGTTATCCAAAAAGCATGCTATCAATTCTTTGATTGGGCCAATCTCATGTAGGAAACTAAAGATATTAGCATGACGATGCAAAATGGCAATGTGAATTATGCTTCGATTTCTATCGTCAACTTCCCATATCAACTCTGGATAGGTACTGATACGCACGTCCAGAAACTCAAAATTCCCAACTTCTATGGCATTAAATACTACTTGTGAAGGTACTCTCATGGTGCCCAATATCTCCTTGTCGTCTTTAGTAAGAAGTATACTCCATAGCAATTGTACGAGTTGAAGTTGCTGAGTTCGCTTCAAACCTGAAACTATTTTGAAAGATATGAATGGGACATTGATTAGGTTATAATCAAATTATAACATTAGTCGCCATCATTTCTATCAAAAAAAAAAAAGAATTCCAAGAGTTTATAGAAAAATGGATATAGTTAGTGCCAAAAAAAATGAAATGCTTTTTAAGAATTCACATGCCTAAAGGCTTTCGAGCCACTAAATGCAATATTGTCTCTTTAGCTTCATCCCTCTTAAAAGCAAGATCTGGTTTCTTCTTGAGCAACTGCAATGCTAAATCTGCACAAATGAGTGAATTAAAGAAAAATGAAGTCATAATTATTGTGTCCCCAACAAGTGTAAAACAAGATGCCATATCATGCTCCAAATCAATAGACTTAAAATATTCTTTTAGTCTTATGATTTTATCTATGGGTTTAATACACTGACCATAGATTCCGGAGTTAACACAGTAGAATAAGAGCATGATCCAGTGGGTATCTTCAAAATCTTTAACAGTTTTGGAGTATAGATGCCAAGCCACTTCACTTTTTCCTTGTAAAGCAGCCATGTGAAGAGGAGTGATTCCGGCGCCACCCCTATTGTTGGCAAGTTCTTGTATTTTATTTCTATTATCTGAACAATCTGAAGATTCCCAGTTGCTGCAGCGATGCAAAACGCAGTGTTACCATTCACATCTTGCAATTCCAAGTCCTGTGAATCCATAATATTCACCAGCTCCTTCACCAAGCGAATGCGATTCGCTCCGGCGGCCACATGGAGAAGTGTCGCCCACCGCATGGTTATGGCTGCACGAAGCAGAGTCCCATCATTCTCTAAGATGCGCTTGGCCGCTTTACAATCACCTTTAATGGCCGCTTTGTGACGGGGGACACATAGCTTTAGGTATTTATCTCTTCGCTCTTCTGAATCAAGTTAATTAATGGATGGTCATATATGAGTGATTTGAATAATTCAACGTGAAATAGAGTGAGATAGTTAAAGGTATAAAATGAAAAGGCTATTTACTACTTTATATCTCTGAATATAAATGTGTGTGTGTGTGTGTATACAGAGAGAGAGAGAGAGAGAGTACTTGGGTCATCTAGAAGATGAAGGAGAGGCTTCCTAGACTGAGGTGAAGCAGCCATTTGAAGTTGTTGTGCTGATACAGCGACGGAGCTTACTTCTGCATCTGCCATTTCCCTGTGAAACAAACGTGTTCAAAGATAAGTTATGAGTCCTTCCATACGAGTGTGCGCCAGGCTTCTCAAATTTAGGGGAAATTAGGCCCTGTTTCATTCTGTTTTTAGTTTGTTTTGTTAGAATAGTGTTATAATTTTTTTTTGCAAAATAAATTCTGAAAACAATAACAAATAAATTTGTATTAGGATGATTGTCCTAACAAATTATATTTGTGAAAAGAAATATGTTAAAAAACTTTTTTAAAATAATTATTAAATACTTGTTTAAAAGAATCAAACTATGTCTTGTTTCTTTTTTTTACAATTCTGATATCATTATAACCTAGTTCTTAAATTTTCACTTAGTGCAACTTATTTCCTATAATTTTGATTTCGATAATATTTAATTCTTGAACTTTATTAACTCTAACTCAGTTTCTATATTGTTTTTAACCATTTAAAACTTTAGCTTAAATAATTCATGAAATATATAATTTTATTTTCTAAAGGCATAAATCTACTATTCCATCAAATATACACTTAAAAACCTTTTAGAATTCCTTTTGAACTACTTAGGGTCTTTGAAATCTAACTTTGTCAAAATTGATTCTAATGCTTCCAAAATTATTTTCTCACTTATACCTTACATAATTTTTCCTTCTAAATTCATTAGAAGCATCAAAATCATCAAAAGCCCACTCCTTCTCTCAGAAACAGCTTTGGCCGAAATATAGGGCAAAATGCAAAAAATTGAATTTTTCAAATTTTCTTTCTATACACTTCTAAAATCTTGCGTTTAAAACATATCACAACCATTATTTATTACAAAATCATTCACCCATGATCAGCCCCAATTCGTGCAGCACCCCTTACAAGGTTTCATGCCCAAAATTTCAATACAACTCAAATAAACACAAAACAACCATCAATAGGTTTCAAATCATGCATAAAGTTGTTTTCTAACAACTATTGCTTCTAAATCCCTCTCTTCCTCATTTTTTTCCTCAAGAACCTAACTTTTGCACCAAAACACAAACTTACCTTGAGTTCTTGGTGATTTTGGCTCTCTTCTTTCCTCTTAGCTCTCAAGCCTTGCTCCAGCTTCTTTCCTCTTGGTGTACACAAAAATGGGCTCTTGAAATGGCCAGAAGAGTCTTAAAAAAAATCTGCCCAATTAATTTGCTAATAGGTCCTTGAATTTTTGCATATTTGCAAGATGGACACCTTCCAAATGGACAAATCCTATGCATGAAGAGTATGATCTTGACATATGTCCATGTGATGTCATAGGGCTTATGTCACTCCAACTGTGGGGCCTGCTTATACTGATAGAGCAACTTTATCTGGCCATAAATACTTTTTGGCAATTTTCTAATCATTGGACCGGTTTAGGATCATTAAAAATTTCCAAAATTCATCTAGTCAATCCAAAATTTATCTTTCCTCATTATGCTTGTAGAATTCTCTTTAATTAATTTTTGAAGAAAACCCTAATTCAGGGTTTTTCTGGGCCTTTTTTTTTCGATCCAGTAAATTGTCTCTAACTTTCTCTTAGAAACAATTTTATCAATTACTACAATTCTCAAGCTATTTTTCCGTATTCTGAAATAAGATACCTGCGGCCTTTGGATATTTAAAATAATTATATTTAATTAATTATTTATTAAATATCCAAGTATTAAATAACTTTTGAAATTCCTGTAAAGGTTATTCTTATCATTCTGACATGAACCGGGCATTAATTACTAATCAGTTAATTTTTATCTATCTTTTGGTGTCCTGTGAAATTTTCTGACATTTTGGTCTTTGACCAAAATGCCCTTTGACTTCCTCAAATTTACCAAAATGCCAATGAATTTCCAAAATGACAATTTCGTTCCATGAATTTCAAATTTACACTTAGATCCCAATTTCAAAATGTCCCTTGGTCCTTTACTTTCCAAAATAACACTTTAGTCCCTTACTTTGTTTTAAATAACTATTTTTCCCATACTTTTTCTACATTTGGCAAATGGCGGTTTTCACTCTTTTTTTTCCTTTTCTTTTATTCTCTGAACTCTTAATTAGTTTGTAGTAATTCATTTAGCCTTTATATCTAATTATCGAAAATCTGGATATTACAAAAGTCTAAGTGAATATACAATATGTGATCTTGCACTAGTAAATCAGCTAGGAGGAGGAGTATGTTTACACATGACAAAGGGCCATCGGAGACAAATCCGACGATTTTCCCCTACACCTTTGTGCGCGGGGACTAGGCATATTTTACAAGAGACTTCTGGAAAATCCAACATTAATTTATGCACAAAATAACTTACTAGAAATACTATTATAAAAATGAAAATGTGGGATGTTGTGTATTTTCAATTCATGAACGAATTTTTTAAATTACTTTAATTGCTTTTAAGAGTATATTTAGATGGCCTTCAATAAACCGATTTCATTAAAATGTTTCATGGATTTTAACACTCACTACTACACAATAGTTATTTAACATTGTTGGAAAGGGAACCAACATCATAAAAAAGGTAATGACATTTTGTAATAAAATTAAAGTTTGAGACACATATATTGTTGGATATTAACAATAACCAATGATTAAAGAGCACGAGTAAGAAAATGGATTAAATATTCATGATATGAGTTGTTGGTTATGTAAATCACCGACGCCTTAATTGTGCAGTGTTTATAAGAATAAAATATCTGTGATGAGATATGGAATAATGACTTATTCAAATTTTTATATATTTAGGATATTTATCATTATAAGAGAATATTTGAGTTTTGATATTAAATGATTATCATAACACCTCTCTTCAATAGCTTTATTACCTATTAGAGACCTTAACTAAACTACTTGAGACCATTAAATGGGTTAGAATTTGTTAACCAAGTAACTCTAAAAAATTCTCAAAACAATCACTATTCACTTCGTAACTTAAAATTTTGGCCAACTTTGAAAATTTTTAACTATTTCTAAAAGATTTGAAAACAAGTGGTTCAAATCTCTAATGAAAGTTTATTAATTCCCTATAGGGAAAAATACTCCTTCGACAAAATTAATGTCCAATTAAAACTGAAAAGGGTCTACAAATTCACTGTTCATTTGGTCAAAATTTAGAAATTTCACCGCTGTCAACTTTTATTTTGCCACAACCAACTTGGTTGAGCTCATAGCGAAACCTCTCAGGTGTACTTGACCACAATCAATTGCTACTGATAAATTTCTAGTTTTTAGCATAGATTGGAAAAGGCATAACTCTTTGCACACACATCCAAAAATAGCAAACTGTAGATCATTTTTAAGCTTATACCATGAACTACTTGCCTGTAAAGTTTCATGGCATTTGAAGCTCATTTGCTAATTTTTGGTCCAATTATGCCATAATAAGGGTGTTTGACCCTTAACTTGTGATTTTTCAATCTCAATCTCTTTTTCTCATGCAATTCACATCATTACACATACAACAAACATGCATGGCACATATTTACATTACTTAACATTGAATTTCCATAAAATAGCATTTAATCATACATTCATCCAAAATGCACATATACACAATAACATGCACAACATGTGCAACATTTCCTTTTATATTGGAAGCCACCCACCTGTCACTCTTACACCTTTTGCTCTTGCTTCTTGAGCTCGTGCCAATTGTTAGTCATTGGAAAGAATGATATTTCAATGAAATCCCAATAGCAAATATTTTCTAACTAACACATCAACATGCATGATTATCTATATGTACAACAAGCATGCCATGAATATCTCAACAAAACCTTACTTGCTAACATATATCTTTGCATAAGGCCAAGGAAAACATCATCTATTGACACAACAACAAGGCATCCACACAAACAAGAAAGCCTTTACATGTCATATGGATACAATCATACATTATATACGGCAAAATAACATACACAACAATCAAATCCATTGTAAATGTAAGAGTCAAAGATTTTGCTACCTCATACTTGACTTAACTTTCTAGATGACTTCAATGGCTTCTTACTTGCACTCTGGGATCTTTTTTGGCAATTCACAATCCTACATATGTCATAGTGTACTTGGTATCAATAATATGTTATTATAAATGCACTATGACTCTTAATAACTAATAAAACTCAACTTATTGTCTTAACTTTCTAACTTGACCATTTGTGATTTCAATGCTTTCAAAATTGTGCTCCCACTTTTACCCTACACAATTTCACATTCTAAATCCATTGGAAGATCAAAATACACAAAATCACACAAAACAAAATTGGAGGAAATGAGATTTTTCAACATCTCTCTGCATACACATGCATAATCTCATTCCTATACAAATTCCCAATCATTAAACAACTTCAAAATGTTTATCTCTAGGAACCATCAAATTTGTCCAACAGCACAAGGGAGAGGGTTTCATGCCATCCTTTCAATACAAACTCAAATCAACTCAAAATAACTATCAACATGTAGCCAAACATGTTTATGACATTTAACTCTTCCAATTCTTACTCTTTCTCATTTTCTCTCTTAAACCCTTTTTCATGATCTCATCAATCATAGCCACTGTAACATCCCAAATTTTTGGTAATGTATTATGAAATGAAATTGAGATTTTGGGAAGCCAATTACAAATTTTTTGGACTAGGATAAATAAATTTTTGAACCAAAAGTATTTGAAAGAAATTTGAGGGAAATAAATAAATTGCCCAAAGTTCATCAGAATAATTATTTTACATGTTAATGGTCACGTTTGTGGGAGAAAGTTGCTTATTGGAAAATTTTATGCTCATTTGGGATTATTTAAGGAAGAAAAAAAATTGAGAGAATAGATATTTTGTGCATGCCACACACGTGGTTTAATGCTACCCACGTCTTCAACCTTTCTCATGTGCACTCCAGCTCATTTTCCTCAGCTTGTATTCTCCATTAATTCATTCTTCACTTGGCTTTAGAGACCAAGAAACAGAGAGACGATGAGAGTGAGAGAGAGAGCAGTGGGAGCTCACCATCGGAGGCGAGGAATGCGCTGGAGAAGAGGCCAGAAAACGCATGCAACCTTCCATTTCCGTCTCTGGTTTGCGATTTGGGGATGGGTTTTGAGCTTAGAATAAATCGAGAAATCAGAGGTAAAGAAAAATAAGCTCAGTGATTAGCTTAAAGCACAGTCATAATGGAGCTTACTTAAGCTAAACCAAGTGTGCATGTGATGGTTTCATCGGGTCATCGAGAGAAATTGGTTTTGGCTTCATTGAGTTGGGTCTCTGTTTCTTCAAGGAATTGATTTCTGAACTTAGGTTTTTCATTTTGATAATGATGGTGCTTTGCATTTGAGCTGTTTTTTTCCAGCGATGCATGTAATACGTTTTGGATTTTGAAGCTCTGAGTCGGTTTTGTTTCGTATGCACAGTAATCTCCCCATTTCCTTTCATTTCTGATCTTAAATTCATGACTCCTTGGATTTGAGCTAACATGCGGTGGTTAAGGTATATGATAGTCAAGGAGTAAGCATGCATGTTGGTCTTACGCCTCTGTGCTGCTAACAGGAAAAAAAAGTAGTGAACCTTGTTTGAAGAAACGAGGCTTCGGTTCCTATGATTTTGCTGTGTATAATGGGAATTTTGCTGCTGCATGTATGTTTCTGCAGCTGGCTTTGATGTACCGAGAAGCTTGAAATTTTTGCTTTGGAAATGGGGTCTCGGTTTTTGAAATCTGATGAAGAAAAGGAAATGTGTATATGCTGATTTAGCTTCTGTGAGTGTGTCAGTGTATGTATGTATATATATATGTGTGTGTGCACTTTCGAAAGCTGAAACTAGTCTTAGAAAATCTGGAAATATATATAAGTGTGCATGTCTGTGTGTATATATATAGGCATTTGAAAGCTGGAACAAAAGTCTTTGGAATCTAGAAATATATATGCATGCGTGTCTGGTATGTATATATATGTATTTTGAAATCTGGAATTTTAGTGTATATATGTGTGTGTATGCGTTGGAACTGAAACAGGAACCTTGGGTTCTTTGAAATTGACGGTTTATCTGTGCATATATATATATATATGTAGGTTTGAGGCTGTGAGAGTGAATATACACACACACATTGGAATTGGAATTTAGGTGCTGAATTTCATGTGAATAAATCCTTATTGTTTCATAGGAAAGTGAGCGGTATGGAAGTTTAGATGAATCAAAGAAAATATGTACATACACACATATATGAGTTTATGCGTAGCTGTGAATGTAGGTAAATGTATATGCAAGTATTTTGGATTTGAAATGGAGAATATGAATTGAATATACATGTATATATGTGTGAGCACGTGTGTGTAGCTGAATATATTGATACACACTATGAAGTTAAGTTTAGAATTTCTTGGAGTATTTGACAAAATTATAAGGAATTGATGGAAGGTTTAAGTGTCTTTAAATGATAAAAGACACTATGTTAAATAGTAAACAAGGATTTAAAATTCTTGGCATTGGTTGGTCAAGTTATAGAAGTTGGTTAAGAAATTAGCAAAGTGGCAAGGATAATAGAGTAAAGGGTAATGGGAGAATTGTATTCAAGAAGTAAAGCAATCAATTATTAATTTTATTTTGAAGTCATGTCTTGGTGATTTGATTTACTCAAAAAGTGAGCATATCATTAGTTATATCTCTGCAAAGTTTAGGCGTTTTCCAATGATGAAAGACCCTATGCTAAATAATTGAGAAAGATTTAAATTAATTATTGTCCATTTCTTTTTGGATAAGTTGGACAAATGGTTAAGAAAATAATGTAAAGGGGTAAAAATGGGGTTAGGAAAGAAAGATGAGCTTAATGAAGCTCAACAAGTGTATAATTAACGAAATATTATACGTGAATGTTTTTAGGATTTGATATCTGCTTGAGCACCCTAAGGAAGGCTGGAGAATGGTTTTACTAGAGAAGGTAACAGTAGACAAAGGGAGACAGGTAGAAACCCTTTTTTATCCTATTATCATGTATTTAATTCTACATGCTTGTTTGTGCCATATTTGTTATACGTGCTGAGTTGGTGATCATGATTGTACTGTATATGCTTGGTGTGCGGAAGTCCTTCGGGATAGTTCCCCCAAGCTATGAGTAAAGCAGTATTTGCTTGGTGTGCGGAAGTCCTTTGGAATAGTTTCCCCCAAACCATGAGTAAAGAGATGATGCAGAATTTGCTTGGTGTGTGGAAGTCCTTCGGGATAGTTCCCCTTAGCCATGTGATATGAATTATGTCACACCCCTTTTTGCTTAATGGTAGAAGAGAAATTTTCCGAAAAATTTAAAAATTTTTAAAACAACTTCTAGACAAAGCAGTTATTTCCATTGGAAATTCAAAAGGGCCAGGTTTGATCCTGGTTTCAAACTCTAGCTGTAGTTTGAAAACACTTTCTTTTTAAAACCGTCCTTTAACTTCATTTACTTCCAAAAAATCCCTTAAAAGCTATTGGTTATCCATTATGGCAACCCTTGCTTGGCATATGTGAGGAGACCTTCCCCTCACAACCACATCTTGTTCACCGCCTATTATATATAATATTTACATAGTTAATTACACAACCATAAGCCACTCAGGCTTATATCAAAATAACATTTTTACATAATTCAAAACCACACTTAATACGGAAAAAGGGGAAAGGGGGGTTTTCTTCTATCTTCATTACACCATCCAACTTTCCCACCTTCTAAGCTTCTCTGTTCACCAACTCCTTGCCCTTTGAGCTACCTGCCTTAGCTGTATTTGTTGGAAAGGGAGGGAGAGATTCGAAAATCTCAGTAGAACCCACAACTTATCAAATAATCATATATAAAATTCACAATCATGCAAAAACAAACCACATGGTCACATGGCATATTATACGCAATAAATCATATCATGAGGATCTCCTTCAACACTTTGCATATCACATCATGAAGATCACCCTCAACAGCTTTGCACATCACATGGCCATGGACAATAACAAATTGCATAACACACAATTCAATCATACCCTTACCTGGGTACCACTCAATCACTGAGCATCCGAATAACCGTTCCTTCTCAGAACCGGCCATTCTGCAAAGCTTGCAAAGCAATATCTGTACTCTATTTCACGAGTACCACTCTGTTAAGAGCATATGATCGTTCCATCACGGAATCGATCCACGTATCTCAGCACGCATAACACATACGACACAAACAAGCATGCAGAATTAAATACATGATAATAGGATAAAAAGGATTTCTACCTGTCTCCCTTCGTTTTTCGTTACCTCCTTTGGCGATCCTTCTTTCAGAACCCCTTGGGGTGCTCAGGCAAATATCGAATCCTAAAATGTATACGTATAATATTAGTTAATTATACGCTTCTTGAGATTTACTCACTCCTTTTTCCTAACCCCATTTCTACCTTTTTACCTTATTTTCTTAACTTTTTGTTCAACTTAGCTAGTAAGAACAATAAGTAATTTAATTCTTTTCTTAGTTATTTAGCATAGGGCTTTTCATCATTGGAGAACACCTAGACTTTGCAGGGATATAACCAATGACAAGCTCCCTTTGAGTCAATCCAATCACCAAGACATGACTTCAAAATAAAATTAATAATTGGTTGCTTTACTTCTTGAATACAATTCTCCAATTGCTTCTTACTCCGTTATCTTTACCACTTTGCTAATTTCTTAACCAACTCTTATATTTTGACCAACCGGTAACAATAATTTTAAATCCTTGACTATTTCATTAAACTTTTTGCCAAACAGTGGCAAAATGTACTCTTGAACTATTTAATCCTTCCAAGAACAACTCCTTAACTTATAATCTCAAATTTCTGTTTTTAGAGTACATACACATATACATACACACACAGATTCTCACACATGTATTAATATGCATCCACAGATTCCTACGTGCGCTCATCCATATATATATATATATATCCAAAACCTTTAACCAATAATAAATCCTCAACTCCAATCCCATATCCAACGTGTGTGTGTTTCCCAGGTTTTCAACTTTTATCTCAGATTCCAAATGCATATACATACATATATCCACAACTACTCAAATCAGATTTTATTTTAATGACTCAATTCCTAAAATTTTTCCCAATCGTATGGAACATCCCTTGTATTGCATAAGCCATTTGATTCCCTACAAAAATGGTTTCCAACATTAAATCCACAAGCATTCATTTACTCAAGAACACATAAGCTTATGCAGCAATCTCCTTTCCTAATTATACTGTGCTAATCTCAGCTTCAAAAATCATATTTAAATCTTCCTTTTAGAGTTACTAAGCATAAATTAATCTTCCAATCATCATTGAGGTTTCATACTTAGACACCATGAAAGCAGCAAACTTTTTCCTTAATTTAAACTTCATAAATTTCAACTTACACTGTATTATTTTTTTTTCTCAAATCAGTGGCAATGTTACTCCCCAAACTGGAATAAATATACAGCCACAAAAACTATCAATTAAGAACCTCAAACAGCAGCAAATTTCCTCCTCTTGCTTCCAACGATTTTTCACATGCATAAATATATATATATATATATATATATAAACATCTAGACACATATTCCTAAACAAGCACACGTGCATGAGTATAAATATATATATATATATATTCCAACTTTCACCCCCCTCTTGGTCAAATCCGATCCTAACATTTGGTATCAGAACAGGTCTCTTGTGTAAAGGATTTAACAGTCTCAAGAGCTATTTATGGCAGGATTTGGCGAGCATGTTATTAGTGACGGGGCTTCCATCACTAGACCTCCAGCTTTTAACAGTCAACGGTTTTCTTTTTGGAAAATAAAGTTTCAAAACTTTATTTTGGCAACAGATTTAGATTTCTGGGATGTTTTTGAAATTGGGAACTTTGTTCCCCAAAAGAAAGTTGGTGATGTGCTTGTTCCTAAAACTCATAGTGAGTTTGATGAACAAGATTTAAAGAAAGCTTTGCTTAACAGAAAAGCTATCTTGATGTTGCAGGCTGCATTAAATGAAGATGACTTCTTCAGAATTTGTACACTTCCTTCAGCTAAACACAAGTGGGAAGCACTGGAAATCGCTTATGAAGGAACTGAAGCTGTAAAGGAAGGAAGAGTAAACACTCTGACTACTGAGTATGATTTACTCAGAATAAAAGAAGGAGAAACCATCGCAGAGTTTGAGATGAGACACACTCATCTCATCAACAAGCTAGTTGCTCTTGGAAAGACCTACGACCAATGCACCCAAGTGAGAAAAATCCTCAATATCCTCACTGACAAATGGGAAGCAAAAATCACAACCATTGAAGAATCAAGAGGAGAATCAATGATGTCTGTGGCTGCTCTCTTTGGGAGCCTTGCTGAGTATGAGAGCAAACAGAAATTCAAGAAGGAGCTCTCAGGAATAGAAGACAGAAAGAAGAAAGGATTGGCTCTTAAGACAATAAAGGAAAAGGAACCCGAAACAGAGCCTGAGGAAGAAGAGGATGTGGAGGACGAGGAGCTGGCCATGGTTGTTCTGAGGTTCAAGAAACTCTACAGAAAAGATCAACCTCAGAGGAGATTTCAAAAGGGTGCCTCAAGCAAAGAAATTATTTGCTTTGAGTGCAATAAGCCAGGCCACATGAAGGCTGACTGTCCATTGCTATCCCAGAAAAATAAAGAAAAGAAGAAGTTCAAATCCTTCAAGAAGAAGAAGGCATATGTTTCTGGGATATGGGGAGACAGCTCATCGGAGGATGAGAGTGAACCTAAGGAAGAAGCCAACATTTGTCTTATGGCTCAGGAGGAAGAAATTTCAGAGACAGATGAGGTAATCATTGCTGAATCAACTTATGATGAATTACGATTAGAATATGATGAAATGCATTCTGAGCTTGTTAAATTTGCCAAAGAGTTAGCTGGGTTAAGAAAGAAGGTTAGAGAATTAGAAAAACCAGTGATAAAGGAAGTTACAAACGAATGCTTAAAATGTCATGTTTTGAAAAAGGAAAATGAACGTCTAAATAAAGCTTTGGAGAGGTTTACCAAAGGTAGTGAAATGTTACAGGTCATCTTAAAGAGTCAAAAGGTAGTAAATGATAGAACGGGAATAGGTTATAACCCGATTAATGATAAAAGGAAAGGAAAGAAAAAGTACGAAGGCAAAAGTTATCTTAAATATTTCCAAAAATCTATTCATACTTCTAATCCTTTTGCTTCATGTACTTACTGTAATAGAAAAGGACATAGAACCTCATCCTGTTACTTCAGGAAAGGAAAGATGCTAGGAACGTATAAATGGATACCCAAGGGAACTCATGAATTTAAATCATGTCAAACTAACCTCAAAGGACCCAACAAGCTTTGGGTACCTAAAACAATAACTTGATTTCTTGCAGGTATGTCTTAGAGTATCCAAATCAAACAAATAGTACATTGACAGTGGATGCTCAAGACACATGACAAGGGACAAGAGTAAATTTGTCAACCTGAAATCAAAGGATGGGGAGAAAGTAAGCTTTGGAGGAAACCAATCTAGGAAAATCACTGGGATTGGAGAGATTGGTAACCCAAATGGACTGCCCGTAAAAGATGTGTATCACGTTGAAGGACTTTGTCACAATCTGCTAAGCGTAAGTTAGAGCACTAACAAAGATAACTGGGTCATATTTGATGCTCAAGAATGCTTCATCGTCAACAAGAAAGATTTGGCAATTGATAAAGAAAAGATAAACATCCAACTACGAGCACCCAGGGATGGTAACTGCTACACTCTTGATTTAGAAAACTCTTTTGCTAATTCTTGTTTTATTAGTCAAGCTGATGAAAGTTCTTTATGGCATAAACGATTAGCACATGTGAATATGAATCAACTTGACAAGTTAATTAAACATGATTTAGTTCAAGGTATTCCAAAGCTCAAAGTTAAAAATGATTTGATATGTGATGCTTGTCAGATGGGAAAGCAAAACAAATCTTCTTTCAAATCCAAAAATGAAATTTCAACTAAAAGACCCCTTGAACTACTTCATATGGATTTGATGGGTCCAGCAAGAGTTAAAAGTCTTGGTGGAAACCTTTATACACTTGTCAATGTTGATGATTACTCTAGATTCACATGGACTATGTTTCTGTCATCAAAGGATGAAACTTTCGAATTATTCGTTATATTTGCCAAAAAGGTCCAAAATGAGAAAGGTATGTCTATCGTTTCTATTAGAACAGATCATGGAGGAGAATTCGAGAATGGGGACTTTGCAAGCTACTGTGAAGGGAAAGGAATCAATCACAACTTCTCGGCTCCTAGGACTCCTCAACAAAATAGAAAGCCAAACAAGGCATGCTACATCTCCAACAGGGCCTATATCAACAAAGCATGCTACATCTGGGAAGATGTTATCAATCTCAAGTCTTCTGGGAAGATGCTATCAACAAAGCATGCTACATCTCCAACAGGGCCTATATCAGGACATCTCTCGGGAAGACACCATATGAGCTGTACAAGGGAAGAAAGCCAAACCTCTCATCTCCACATCTTTGGCAGCAAGTGCTTCATCCACAACAATGGGAAGGAGAACATTGGTAAATTCGACCCTAGAGCTGATGAAGGTTTATTTCTTGGTTATTCTAATAGAAGTAAAGCATATAGAATATTTAACAAACGTACTTGTGTAGTTGAAGAGTCAATACATGTTAAGTTTGTTGAAACTGAATCTCAGACAAAACCTTTGGATGAAGAAATGGCTATTTCAAAAGATTTTCAAAATGTGTCTTCATTGGAAAATGATCCTGAGGAAGATTCATCGGATAAACATTTTGAAACAGCTCAACCAAAAGCGTGGAAGTACATCAGAAATCACCCTCTCAATCAAGTGATTGGATAAGTGAATGAAGGTGTACAGACATGAAGAAAATTTTTAAGTGAAGCACAATTTTCAGCTTTTATTTCTGAAATTGAACCCAAAAATATAGAAGAAGCTTTATCTAACAATGACTGGATTATTGCTATGGAAGAAGAACTGAATCAATTTGAAAGAAATCAAGTTTGGGACTTGGTACCCCGTCCAAATGATCATCCTGTCATTGGAACAAAATGGGTATTCAAGAACAAACTTAATGAATCAGCAGTAATTTTCAGAAATAAAGCTAGACTGGTAGCAAAAGGTTATAATCAAGAAGAAGGAATTGATTATGAAGAAACCTATGCACTAGTAGCTAGATTAGAAGCTATACAGGTTCTTCTTGCTTTTGCTTGTATCAAAAATTTTAAACTTTTTCAAATGGACGTGAAGAGTGCTTTTCTAAATGGTTTTATTATGGAAGAAGTTTATGTTGAACAACCCCCTAGATTTGAAGATATTTCAAAACCAGATCATGTTTACAAATTAAAGAAAGCACTCTACAGGTTAAAACAAGCTCCAAGAGCTTGGTATGAGAGATTAAGCAAATTTTTGATAGACAAAGGTTTTGTCAGAGGGAAAGTTGATACAACCTTATTTATTAAACATATTCATTCTGATGTGCTTATAGTTCAAATATATGTTGATGACATTATTTTTGGAGCCACTAACAATACTCTCTGTGAGGATTTTGCTAAGACGATGCAGGGAGAGTTTGAGATGTCCATGATGGGAGAATTAAATTTCTTCCTTGGACTTCAAATCAAGCAAAGGAAGAATGGGATCTTCATAGGCCAAACTAAATATCTAAAGGAGCTCTTAAAGAAGTTTGGAATGGAGCAATGTAAAAGTTCAGACATTCCCATGAGCTCCACTGCCTTACTTGATGCTAACGTGAGTGGAAAAGACTTTAACATCAAGAAGTATAGAGGAATGATTGGATCATTACTCTATCTCACGGCTAGCAGACCAGACATCCAATTTAGCATGGGAATGTGTGCCAGATATCAAGCTACACCAAAAGAATCACACGCTGAAAATGTCAAGAGAATTTTCAGATATCTGGCTGGAACCACTGAGCTTGGAATGTGGTATCCAAGAGGTAACAATGAATATTTGTTATCATATTCTGATTCTGACCATGCAGGCTATAAAACCGATAGAAAAAGCACAAGTGGTCATTGTCAGTTTCTTGGAGGATCACTGGTGTCGTGGTTCAGCAAGAAGCAATCAACATTGTCATTATCTTCAACAGAAGCTGAGTATGTTGTTGCTGCTAGTTGCTGTGCACAAGTGCTTTGGATGAAGCAGTAACTTCAGGATCTGGGAATGGATTTGTCAGAAATCCCAATCCTCTATGACAACACGAGCACCATTAGTCTGGCCAAGAACCCTGTTCATCACTCCTGAACAAAGCAGATAGATATTCGTCATCACTTTATTCGGGATCATGTTCAGAAAAAGGATGTCAAAGTCATGTTTATTCCAACTCACCAACAAGTGGTAGACATCTGCACCAAACCTCTTGCCAGAGAGCAATTTGTAAATATTAGAAGAGAATTAGGAATGGTAAATCCCAATGAATTGTAAGTATTTTCATGTTAAATGTTTATATGTTTTGATGATTGTATACTAATTTTATCATCGGAGTGTTTTCAGAAAGTTTTGCAGGTCTTTGTTTTCGTTACAAAGAACAGTGTGTTTTATGCCAAACAAAACTTGAGTTCTGGAACGAGTTCTGATGATTCACAGAAGAAAATGTTGCGAAACTCAAGTTTCATGTGAAGAAAACTCAAGTTTGGACGAATTTTTGAAGCAAAAAGGGGTTGGAGATCACGAGACTCGATTTTAATGCTTAAAACTCGAGTTCTACTAAGTGTTTCCTGACGTGAACTCAATGAAGGAAGAAATTTTGCTCAAAACTCGAGTTATGGGAAGCCAAGACTCGAGTTCCAGAGGTTCCAGAGGCACAACTCGCAACAAAACTCAAGTTTCCTAAGGAGTTAAGGTAAAACTCGAGTTTACAGAGGACAAAACTCGAGTTATGGTAAGTTGTTTATGTTTCAGGGTCCTGAAACTCGAGTTTTGGCTAAGCAAAACTCGAATTATGGCAAGTCTGTTCATATTCAGGACCCCGAGACTCGAGTTTGGTAGAACAAAACTCGAGTTCTCAAGTGCCTGTTCATCTTTGGACCCCAAAACTCGAGTTTTCATAAATAAAACTCGAGTTGTAGGGCATTTCTCAATTTTTGCATGCCCGAAACTCGAGTTTTGAGTGACAAAACTCAAGTTTCGAGAGTCACCGAGGCTAAATTGCTCCTGAAACTCGATTTCTCTCACTTTCCCCTTTTCAAAAACTCGAGTTAACCTAATTTTCTCTCACCCAAAATTCGATCCAACCGTTGCTTTTGCCCAAAAACCATTTCAATCACCCTCATAACCGTTTTCGACCAAAACCCATCTCTTAAATCCCATTCATTCCATCATTTCAACCGATTAAATCCCCAAATTTCCCCTTCGACACCGTCGGTACTCAACTCTCCAAATTCTCAGTTTCTGTGAAATTTCTCTCAATCCAAGCCATGGCTTTCACTAAGGGTGGTTCGAAAACTCCTTCCAAGTCCAGAAAATCATCTGAAGGTGCCCCTCCTAAATCTCAAGCTTCAACTCCTCAACCAACAAAACGGGTCCGAATAACAGAGCCTTCGGAGGAGCAACAATATGAAGTGTCATTGGTTAGAAAACCAAGATCAAGTAAGCCTAAGTCCATCCTGAGTCCTAAGGAAAAAGGGAAGGCTCCATTGACTTCATCTACTCAACCAAAGCCATTAAGGGCAGTGGGTTCTGATTCTGAAACAGAGAGTATTTCTCCTGGTTCTCGGGCTTCAATTCCAAAGAAAAGGAAGAAGACTCAAAAGGCTTCTACATCAAAGATTCCTCAGACTTCTCAAGCATTTGGACAAACAGAAGGGGTTGCACATCCTGGTTTTAATGTAAGTCCTGTTTACATAAATCCTCAAGTCCCTGGAGTGTTTGAGAATGCATATAAAGATAGAGAACTATGTCCTGCCATGCTAATTGACTTAGATTCCATAAAGGATTTGGGAATAGATGTTAAGGAATACTTGGCATATTATGAGAAGTTAATTAAGATCAACATTTCCTATTCCCCTGATATGGTCAGGATATTTTACAATAATTTGATATCTACATCTGCCACTGATGTATCTGGGAAAGTTCTTTTGAAATCTATGAAGACTAAGATCAGGGGTGCTGATATTCATATAGCTCCAGATTTAATTAATTCATATTTGGGAACACATGACTTTGCTGCTGAGTTTAGAATTTTTAGTTTTGAGGAAATTTTTGAGTATTTAAGGCCTAGAGAGACCTTTACTGGATTAAAGTTTGAACCTGCAGCCATGCCCCCTGTTCAGAGAGTGGTTCACTACATCTACACTAGATGTTTAGTGAACAAGGGGAAGAACTACACTTATACGTCATCATCTGATTATCAGATGATGGCATCCATTATGGCCAAAGAAAAGAGGAACATAGGCCAAATGGTGTTTGATGAAATGTGGAGATTCAGGTTCTCCAAATCCAAAAGGATAGCAGTTCCTTACCCCTGTTTGGTCTCAAGGATATTACAGTTACATGAAATATGGCACTTAATGAAGGGAGAGAAGGGACTCAAGCCTCAGGAATTTAAAGAGACTCATCTTCATAGGATGAAGATTGAGATACAGATAGCCCCTGGTCAGACCACAGTTCAGAGTAAACAGAGGAAGAAGATTGTTTCTGGACCTTCTAGAGTGTCGCAGGATGAGGCACAGTCATCAGCCCCTCAGCAGCCCATCTTTGCACCTTCCTTTGCTCAAGCTTCCATCCAGCACTTCATGTAGATTGAGTTTAGGAAGATGGGAGAGGATTTCACTCAGGCTTTTCACTCTGAGACTCAGAACTTTGTGAACAACCTCCTTTTATCTGCTGCTAAGTACTTCACTGGAAGATCACTTGAAATAGCAGTGGGTGCTTTGAAGGATTTAGTGGATTCACTTCAAGATTCAGTGGACTCCAGGCTCTCCTCTTTGGAAGGAAGGATGACTTCCATTGAGGATTTCATTAGAGGCTTTAAGGCCTCTTCCTCTGGGACAGCAGAACCTGAGCCATCTGAGCATACTCCTGCTTCTCCAGTTGCTGAGCCTACTTCTGAGCCTGTCTTTGCTTCTCCAGTGGCATCTCCTGTGGCTTCTCCTACTCCATCATCACCAATTCCTGCACCATCAGTGCCCTCTCCTGTTGCCTCTCCAGTGGTTGACCCTGTGCCTGATTCAGAGCCTGCTCCATCATCTTCTACCCCTGCTCCAGTCTCTACTCCTGTGCTTCTACTTGAGTATCATCCATCATCTGAGACTGAGCAGCCTACTGCAACATCTGAGCCTCCTCCCTCTGAGCCTACCCCATCTGAGCCTCCTCTATCCCTTGCACCTATCACCACTATCTTTAATATTTCTGATTCTTCTCCTTCTCCTGAGCACCCTGCCTCTCCTTCTCACCCTCTTTGATTGATGACAAAAAGGGGGAGAAGTGGTGACTCTTATTGTATTTTGTATATGCTTCTGAACATTGTTATGTTTCTAAATTTTCTGATTAATACATGAAGTTTATGTATTGTTACTTCTGAATTGTTTAATTTGTTGTTATCTGTGTTCATTGGTTTTGTCATCATCAAAAAGGGGGAGAATGTTGAGATAATGTTTTGATGATGACAAATATGTTTTTGAAATTGTGTTTTGATTATTAGTTTTTCAGAAAGTTTTAGAAAACTTTGAGTTTTTAATGAATCTTTGAGAGAACTCGAGTTATGTGATTTAGAACTCGAGTTACAGTATTTAAAAATGTGTTTAAAATCTCAAACTTTCAAGAGAACTCAAGTTTTGATTCGAGTTATATCAAAACTCGAGTTCTGGGAGTCAAAACTCGAGTCTCGGGTATTGAAAAAGGTTTTAGATTTGTAAAACTCTCAAAAGAACTCGAGTCTGAATTAAAGTTATCTCAAAACTCGAGTTCCATGTTTTAGAACTCGAGTTTCGTTCATTGGAAGTCTTTTGGAAAATCAAAACTCACAGTGGAAACTCAAGTTATGTTGGATGTTTTGACAAAACTCGAGTTTCATTTTATAGAACTCGAGTTTCGGGCTCTCAAATGGTTTAGAAAAATGAAACTTCCTTCCAGAACTTGAAGTTTCAGTAGAAGTTTTGCTAGAACTCGAGTTTCGAAGAGAGAGGAACGAAACTTCCTTCTCAACTTGAAGTTTAAGCAAAAGTTTTGTCATAACTCGAGTTTTGGGTTTACAGAACTCGAGTTTCGGGCTGAGAAAAATTTCTAAACTTCAAAACTTCTTTCCAAACTTGATGTTTCTCTTAGAGTTTTCATAGAACTCGAGTTGTGTGATATAGAACTCGAGTTTCGAGAAGCAAACTTGTTTTAAACTTAAAACTTCCAATGCAACTCGAGTTTCATATAAAAGTTATGTTTTGAAACTCTTATAACTTGAAGTTTTATGAAGGAAAACCCGAGTTTCGAAGAACAAAAATGCTGGAATACAAAACTCTCAAGGAAACTCAAGTTACAATGAAAGTTATGACTTGAAAAGTTTCAAAACTTGAAGTTTCACCAAATGAAACTCGAGTCTCGAAGAGCGCAAAGCATTTTGACTTACTAGAACCTATGGAAACCTGAGTTATAAGTTTTACAACTCAAGTTTTATCAAAACTCTTATTCAAACTTGAGTTTCAACAAAAGTTATGAGATTTCCACTTTGAAAATTCTTCAATAATTCGAGTTGTGAAGAGACAAAACTCGAGTTCCACCTTCTGACACTTACGCAGCGTGTCAGCGACTTTAAACTGATTCCAAAATCTTTCCTTTTTCATGCAACGATTATTTGAAACACACCTACCATCATAAATGCTTATCTGACTTATTTATTAACAGGGAATGAAGTTCAGATTGCCTAAACAAAAAGAGATTCAACGGACAAAATCTCAGATCTTCATTCTACCTACTGTCAGAAAGTTGCAGACGCATTCAATGCGGGAAGGTGAACGACGATGATGAGTCTAACGGAAACTTAAATGTCTCTAACGGACATTTAATACACTTCACCTATAAAAGGAGATTCATTCAAGTCACCGGTAGACAGAGAACGCACATACGAGAAAGAGAATTTATTACGCTTCAGCTTCATACTCTGTTTTCATACTCTCATTTAAGAGCTTCAGTGTTTATCATTAAATTCTCATAAAGGAGAATATTCTTGTTCATTTATTGAATTTGAGAGAGTTGATCAAGGTTAGAGAACCTTGAGGTGGTTTAGACACGAGCAAAAGTGTCTGTGGGTTAGTTTGAGTTAGGAAGGGGGAGAGTCCTTCTTCTGACTGATTGTAATCTTTTGAGATTAGTGGATTGAGAAAAGCTCAGAGGACTCTGAGGACTGGACGTAGGTCGAGAGGACCGAACCATGCTAAATTTCTGTGTCACCTTCTTTCATACTCTGTTTTAGCATTCAACGTTTGCGAAAATTTTTATTAGACCAATTCACCCCCCCTCTTGGTCAAATCCGATCCTAACAGCTATTGAGGTTCCATGAATCTCATTCTCCCAATGACATACACTTTTATGTCAAGTCTAAGAAGTGCAAGTAAAGAGATTGAAGGCTAAGGCTAAACCCCTACAAAGCCAAATATATCAAATGTTATGTGTAGACATATAAAGCATGCTAATTCATTATGTCATAATGATATATGTATAAAGAGAAAATAATCAAGCATGTTAAAACGAGGAAAGAGAATCAAAAGCCCTTGTTATAGGCCCAAATTGAGGCAGTGAAGAATCTATGCAAACTAAGTCTAAATGACTTGTTATTTTTTAGATAAATAGTTCACATGACAAGCTTTAAAATGAGATAAAGATTGCTTGATTTGGAATTTTGTACAGAAAGTTATGATTGTCCAAAGTTAGAAGAAAAATCTGAAAAATTGGAAAATGACCAAATAAACAGTACTTTTTCATGAATTATTCTAGATTAATTGGTCAAGAAATTGGACAATTTGATATTTTTCCCTATAGGGAAATTAACAATATTCATTTAGAAACTTGAACCACTCAATTCTGATTTTTCTAGAATTAGTTATAAATTTTTAAAGTTGGCCATAAATCTAAAATTTATCAAGTGAACATTACCGATGAACAGTAATTTTTACAAAATTTAAAAATTTCACTTTGTTAGCAAATTCTAAGCATTGAAAGGCCTTAGAGTAGTTCATAATTGGTTCTAATATAAAATAAAGTAAGCTGAGGAAGGTGTTATAGTAATCAACAACTTTTATGGAATATTGTCTTTAGTGATGTTTTTAACCGACAACTAAAGGTTTATGTCTCTTAGTAGGAACGAATTTTAATATTCATGATATTAGTCATTGGTTATTTATAATTAATCGATAACTGTAGTTAACCTACCATTGACTGAGAAGATGAAAAGGTTGGAAAATAGTCATCGATTATATAGATATACACAACATTACAATGTGTAAAGACATAGTACATTTTAATAGTTAATGACTTAAAATGAAAAATTTTGAAATTTAACCGAGTTTCCTTCATCTTTTTGATAGTTTCATACTTTACAAGACTTAGAAAAACCAGTCCTGGTCCCCTTCTCCTGCCCCAGCACTTCTTAGGACTGTTCCTTTGGCTTTTACAACTTTTCCCTACCATTTCCTGCCATTTCTCCTCTGTTCGTAGTCATTGTCAAAACTATATGTATTAACCTCCTTTGAAGTGTTTTCTGTAACATTCCGAAATTCGACCAACGCATTATGAAAAGTAATTGAGACTTTCGGAAGTCAATTACAAACGTTTGGACAAATACAAATAAATTTTGGACCAAAAGTTTTTTTAAGGAAATTTTGATAAAAGTAAATAAATTGCCCAAAATTTATGAAAATGATTATTTTACCTAAAAAGGGTCAAATTTGAGGAAAATGTTACTTATTGGAATATTTTATTGCATTTTGGATTTATAAAAAAAATAATAAAGTGGTTTCATAATGGGAAAAAGAAAAAAGAAATGTGGCGCACATGCCACACCCCACGTATACCACACGTGACTGAGAATTGAAATGCCGCCCCTCACACCATCAGTTTATCTCTTCATTCTTCTTCTTTTCCGTCGGAGAAACCCAGCAGCGAGAGAGAGATGAGAGACCGAGAGCAAGAGGGAGGACGAAGAGGAAGAAGGTGCTTCGACTCACATGCATTCACATCTCTAGGTATGTATAAGTTCCTAAATGACTATTCCACCTTTATTTTCTGGATTTGGGATGTCTTTTGGAAGAGGATCATGAATTGAAAGCTGACTTTAGAGAGAGAAACTCCAAGAACAAGAGAGATATGCGTAAGAAATCTGATCTAGACATAAATGTAAGGTATTAGATAGGGATTTAGTGCCTTTTATGTTGATTATTATTGCTGCATGATTTTCGTCGGTTTTGGTTGGACCCGATCATTATGTTCACTGGATATATGAACAGTGCTTCATTTTTCTTTCATTTTCTGGCCATAAGAGAAAGGGCTTGCTGAATGAAGTTAAATGGGAGTGTTTAGAATTTTTAACAAGTTGAAGTCAAGTGTTGTATGTCATTTCTCTACTGGGGCTGGTGGTACAGAGACAGGGGCTTTGGTTTTTTTTTTTTTTTTTAGTAAAGAGAGGATGCTGTCTAAGTATATAGAAACCAAACCTGGTTGGTCGCTTGGTAGTGTGCATGTCGAATTTGGGTCTCGGTTTTCTCGGTGTTATGAGGCTAACAAATTTCCTAAGTTGTTGGGGGGGGGGGGGTATTTTTTTT